>JAYMGU010000433.1:0-27444 GCA_036178185.1 Liparis tanakae | reverse complement strand
CACTGGTTAATATAATAACTATCTTTCAATGATTTCTTAAAATCTAATGATTTATTTGTTTATGTTTTATGTCTTATTTGATATCAAGTGTTTCTTTGTTCTGATATGACAGAAACATTAATGTTATTTCTTACATTTATTTTCAGTCTCCTTCAAGCAGTGGCTCCAGAAAAACAACAACTGGAGGAGACCGAGGTTGCAGGCCAGATGGGCAAAGGCAGGACGTTACATTACGAAACAATCATGGACATAAACAAAAAAAACATTTATGAATTAATTACTGACTGAAATATTTTATGTTTTATGTTGATGTTTTAATTGTTCATTCTAAATAGTTATGTAAATAGTTAATTTGTTTATGTATCTGTGTTAATATTGTTACCATGTTCTTTATTATGTGTTTGTCCTATTTAATAAATAGAAATACTATTTTGAAAACCTGAGATTGTCAAATATGAATCAAAATGACATTGTCAAATATATCAGCATTATATTCTGGTTTATGATGGTCACCAGCAAATCAGCATACACCGGCATAAACCAGCATACACCAGCATAAACCAGCATAAACCAGCATATGTTGTGTTTTGGTGCTGGTCTATGCTGGTACACCAGCATAAACCAGCATAGACCAGCATAAACCAGCATACTATCATAAACCAGCATACCAGCACCAAAACACAACATATGCTGGTCACCAGCAATGCTGGTCTATGCTGTTTTTTCTAGCAGGGACAGTAGAACCTTCCAGTTAAAGAGAACATTCCAGATACAGTAGAACCTTCCAAATACAGGAGAACCTTCCAGATACAGGAGAACCATCCAGATACAGGAGAACCTTCCTGATACAGGAGAACATTCCAGATACAGGAGAACCTTCCAGATACAGGAGAACCTTCCTGATACAGGAGAACATTCCTGGCAACTATTAGACTTTACAATAAATCACATCTGGCCAGATCCTCTTCAAATTGATGAACATTGCACCACTTTTACTTTATATACACTTAGATACACTGTATTTACTTTTTTATTATTTTTAAAATGTCCTTTATTATTTAACTTTTTAAATGTAATATGTCCTGTCCTGCTATTGTATTGTATTGTATCATTCTAAGAATGTAGTTACTGGAGAAGAAAACAGCAGAGACAGCGACAGACAGACAGGCTAACAGAGAGAGAGAGAGAGTTCAAAGGAGGGGCCAGGTGGCAGTGATCAGGGCAATCAAGAAAAAAAGCAGAGTGAACTGTTGAACCCGGTTTCGCGCCACTTCTCCAGTTTGGGCTGCTCTCCTGCTGCAGTGACTCAGAAACGCCACAGAAGGAACCACAGTCTCCTGACATGACGGCTCTTCTTGAGGTAAGAATGCCAACTTAATTTAATTCAGAGAGTTGTATTGAACGGGCAACGTTAGTGACACTTTGAGGTTTCTACTGACTCCGGTGAGGGTGGAGCTAGCCTCATGGGAGAGCTAGCGGGTAGCTTCTTTTTGAATTCGAGGCATGGTGTTCTGCAGTTCTGTGTTGCCTTGGACATTAAGAGTACCTTAACTATCTGATAAGTGTGTTCACAACGTAGGTTGTCGGTTTCTGTGTTGAACGAGCTAACATTAGCTTACTTTACACAGGTTATCCCCGGCAATGTTTAGCTAACGCTCGTGTTACAGGTTCATTACTGTGGCAGGTGGGTTAAGACACACTTCATCTAATAACCACGGTTTTATTGAAGTGCTTTGAAACTGGTTCCAAGCAGACGTGTGTAGACAAGCTCACATATACGGAGCTCAGTCCGGACAGTCACGTGAACAGACACGTTACTGTAGTGTCTGTTCACGTGACTGTTAACATGATGTATAGCTGTTGATACATTACAATTATTTGATTGCTATTGTAGGGGATTGATTTCAGATATGTATGGGACACGTCTGCGTTATTTATTTCCTGGAACTGTTGGGGAAATCTATATACAGAACTTTTTTTAACATACATAAGTCTGACTTATTTTTATAAACTCTTCCTTGGTACAGTAACAATGTTTTAATGTTAGCATAATTTAAGCTAAATCTCAGAAACGATCGATATTGTTTACTAGGGATGCACCGATCTGATCGGCGCCGATCCATATCGGCGCCGATATTGCCATTATCGATCGCCGTTCTCAAAACGTCCGATCAAACCGATCGATCAGATGACGTCACATCTGCGAGAAATACTATCAGAGACGTTTCAATCGCCGCGCGCCGCAACAGAGTAAATGCGCCGGCGAGTGCCGCAGAGTGAGAGGTCCCCGAGGGGCGAGCGGCACCCCGCCCCCCGAGCTGAACCTCTGGGTCAACTCACCGACACTCACATGTCTGACCCTACAGACTGATGTTCACATGTCTGACCCTACAGACTGATGTTCACATGTCTGACCCTATAGACTGATGTTCACATGTCTGACCCTACAGACTGATATTCACATGTCTGACCCTACAGACTGATGTTCACATGTCTGACCCTACAGACTGATGTTCACATGTCTGAGCCTATAGACTGATGTTCACATGTCTGAGCCTATAGACTGATGTTCACATGTCTGAGCCTATAGACTGATGTTCACATGTCTGACCCTACAGACTGATGTTCACATGTCTGAGCCTATAGACTGATGTTCACATGTCTGAGCCTATAGACTGATGTTCACATGTCTGAGCCTATAGACTGATGTTCACATGTCTGACCCTATAGACTGATGTTCACATGTCTGACCCTACAGACTGATGTTCACATGTCTGACCCTACAGACTGATTCAATTCAATTCAGTTTATTTGTATAGCCCAGTTTCACAAATTACAAATTTGTCTCAGAGTGCTTTACAATCTGTACACATAGACATCCCTGACCCAAAACCTCACATCGGACCAGGAAAAACTCCCAAATAACCCTTCAGGGGGAAAAAAAGGGAAGAAACCTTCAGGAGAGCAACAGAGGAGGATCCCTCTCCAGGATGGACAGATGCAATAGATGTAATGTGTACAGAAGGACATATTTAGAGTTAAAATACATTCAAGGAATCTGACAGAGTTTATCAATAGTTCATATTTAGGCATATTCCACGATGGAGAGTTTGGAGACCTCCCAAGTGGAGGAGTGGGCGGAGTCCCAGCAGGGCAGTGGCACAGCTGGCGACAGGAACTCACGATCCAACCATCGAAGGTCCATCAGCAGATGGAATCTATGCCGTCTCATAGGGTCCGATGACCCCATGAGACGTGAAGTCAGAAGGACTCCGGGGAGAAAGCAGAGTTAGTCATGTGTGATGGAGAGATGAAGATTCATCCATAGGAGAAAGAAAAGAGGAGAGAGGTGCTCAGTGCATCCTAAACATCCCCAGCAGCTATAAGCCTATACCAGCATATCCAGGGGCTGGACCAGGGCAAACCTGATTCAGCCCTGACTATAAGCTCTGTCAAAGAGGAAAGTCTTCAGTCTACTCTTGAAGGTGGTGACTGTGTCTGCCTCCCGGACTGAAGGTGGAAGCTGGTTCCATAAAAGAGGAGCTTGATAACTAAAGGCTCTGGCTCCCATTTTACATTTTAAGACTCTCGGAACTACAAGTAGCCCCGCATTTAGTGAGCGCGAGCTCTCTGGTATGACGTCTTTAGTCAAGCTCTTTAAGATATGATGGTGCATCACCAATTAAGGCTTTGTAAGTTAAGAGAAGAATTTAAAAGTGATTCTTGAGTTTACAGGGAGCCAGTGCAGAGCAGCTAGTGCAGGAGTAATGTGATCTCTTTTCTTAGTTTTAGTGAGAATACGAGCTGCAGCATTCTGGATCAACTGGAGGGACCTAAGAGATTTATTAGTGCAGCCTGATAATAAGGAGTTGCAGTAATCCAGTCTCAAAGTGACAACGCGTGAACCAATTTCTCTGCATCTTTTTGAGACAAGATGTGCCTGATTTTTGAAATATTACGTAGATGGAAGAATGCAGTCCTTGAGATTTGCTTTATGTGGGAGTTAAAGGACAAGTCGATCAAAGATAACGCCGAGATTCTTTACAGTGGTGTTGGATGCTAGAGTAATGCCATCTACAGAAATCACATCACCAGATAATTGATCTCTGAGGTGCTCAGGGCCGAGTAGAATTACTTCGGTTTTGTCTGAGTTTAACATCAAGAAGTTGCCGGTCATCCATGTTTTTATGTCACTAAGACATGCTTGAATTTTAGTGAGTTGGTTAGTCTCCTCTGGTTTTATCGATAGATATAGTTGAGTATCATCTGCATAACAATGAAAGTTTATAGAGCGTTTCCTGATAATATTGCCCAAAGGAAGCATGTATAAGGTAAATAGAATTGGTCCAAGCACAGAACCTTGTGGAACTCCATGACTAACGTTGGTGGTCATTGAGGCTTCATCGTTTACAAATACAAACTGAGATCGATCTGATAAATAGGATTTAAACCAACTTAGGGCGGTGCCTGAAATACCAATCGACTGCTCCAGTCTCTGTAATAGGATGTTATGGTCAATGGTGTCGAATGCAGCACTAAGGTCTAACAAGACCAGTACAGAGAGAAGTCCTTTATCTGCTGCCATTAAGAGGTCATTCGTAATCTTCACAAGTGCTGTCTCTGTGCTGTGGTGTTTTCTAAATCCTGACTGAAACTCTTCAAATAAACTATTCTGATGTAGAAAGTCACACAACTGATTTGCGACCACTTTCTCAAGGATCTTAGAGAGGAAGGGAGGTTAGAGATCGGTCTGTAGTTAGCCAAAACCTCTGGATCCAGAGTGGGCTTCTTCAGGAGAGGTTTAATTACAGCTACTTTGAAGGAATGTGGTACGTGGCCTGTTAACAAAGACACATTAATAATATCCAAAAGAGAGCTGCCAATTAAAGGCAAAACATCTTTAAGCAGCCTAGTCGGGATAGGGTCCAAGAGACAGGTAGACGTGTTAGAAGTAGAAACCATTAAAGATAATTGGTCACGGTTGATGGGAGAAAAGCCATCTAAATATATACCAGGACATACAAGGGAATCCAAAGCCATTCCACTTGAGGACAGATTGGCACTGGTTAAGGGCAAGAGATTATTAATCTTGTCCCTAATAGTTAAAATCTTCTCATTGAAGAAGTTCATAAAGTCATTACTACTGAGGTCTATAGGAATACTGGGCTCCACAGAGCTGTGACTCTCTGTCAGCCTGGCTACAGTGCTAAAGAGAAACCTGGGGTTGTTCTTATTCTTCTCTATTACTGATGAGTAATATTCTGCTCTGGCATTGCGGAGGGCCTTCTTATAAGTTTTAAGACTATCTCGCCAAACTAAGCGGGATTCTTCCCGATTAGTTGAACGCCAAATGCTTTCAAGCTTTCGTGACGTTTGCTTTAATGTGCGGGTCTGAGGGTTATACCAGGGCGCAAACCTTCTCTTCCTCACTGTCTTCTTCTTCAGAGGGGCTATCAAGTCCAGTGTCATTCTCAGTGAGCCTGTGGCACTATCAACAAGATGATCAATCTGGGACGGACTAAAATTAGACCAGGAGTCCTCTGTTATATTGAGACATGGTATTGAATCAAGTGCAGAATGAATCGCTTCTTTAAATTTAGCTACAGCACTGTCAGTTAGACATCTGGTGTAGAAACTTTTGACTAGCGGTGTACACTCCGGTAGTATAAACTCAAAAGTTATAAGGCTGTGGTCTGACAGAAGAGGATTCTGTGGGAAGACCTTCAAATGCTCAATGTCAACGCCATATGTAAGAACAAGATCAAGCGTGGCCAAAGCAAAGCTGTGAGTGGGTTTCTGTACTCTCTGGCGAAAGCCGATCGAGTCCAACAATGAGATGAATGCAGTACCTAGGCAATCATTATCAACATCCACATGAATATTAAAATCTCCTACAATAATAACTTTATCAGTTTTAAGAACCAAACTTGATATAAATTCTGAAAATTCTGATATAAACTCTGAATATGGACCGGGTGGCGGGTACAGAATCACAAATAGAATCGGCTGTAATGTTTTCCAGGTTGGATGTGAAAGACTAAGAACAAGGCTTTCAAATGAGTCGTAATTTAATTTAGGTTTAGGATTTATTAAAAGGCTCGAGTCAAAGATGGCTGCTCCTCCACCTCCTCCACCTCCTCGACCGGTGTCTCGAGGAATGTGAGTATTAACATGACTTGGAGGAGTCGACTCATTTAGGCAGACATATGCTTCATGGCGCAGCCAGGTTTCAGTTAGACAACATAAATCAATGTGATTATCTGTTATTAAATCATTTAGTAACACAGCTTTAGATGACAGAGATCTAATATTTAGGAGACCACATTTAATAGTCCTGTTTTGTTGCACTGCTGAAATAATGGTGTTAACTTGTATAAGGTTATTGTGTACGACTCCTCTTGTGTTTACTTTAGATTTATTTAATTTAAGTGGCCGTGGGACAGACACAGTCTTCACAGTCTCTATTCTAGAGTAATGGATGGGTAACTGCTTGACAAGAAGAGCAGAGAAGGTGTTAAACTACAACTCTGCTCGGTTCCTGGATCTGAACCCCGGATTGTCATGGATTAGGTCCGGTGATCAACGTGGTCATATTATTCGCAGAAATGAGGCGCGCTCCTTCAACGTGGGATGGACGCCGTCCCTCCTCATCAGATCAGGTTTTCCCCAGAAAGTCTTCCAGTTGTCTCGTAGCCCACCTTATTCGCTGGGCACCACTTCGACAGCCAGCGGTTTGAAAGACGACATACGGCTATATATAATTCGTCAGTTTTCAAATTTGGGAGAGGGCCAGAGAAAATTACGGTGTCCGACAACGTCTTGGCATAAGCACACACCGATTCCACATTCATTTTACTGACTTCCGACCTACGGGCTCGGGCGTCGTTACCACCGGCATGTATTACAATCTGACTGTACCTCGCTCATCCTTAGCCAGCAGCTTCAAACAAGACTCCACGTCGCCGCTCTGGCCCCGGGAGGCACACTACCCTGGTCATGACCGCTATCTTCCGTTCCTGACTATAGAGCTCCCGATAACCAGGGTGTTCTCCTCAGCGGGTGTGTCGCTGAGCAGGGAAAAGCGGTTCAAACGTGCGTGTGGTTGGTGCACAGCAGGCTTCTGTATAGACTTACCACTCTTGCGAACAGTTACCCATCCTCCTGGCTGGCCAGGCGCTGCGAGGAAGAGCTAGTAGCTACCTGTGGCTCCGACCTGCAGAGAGAGAGGCGGGCTAACTAGCATAGCTGGCTGAGTTTCGATGGCGCCGGCATCTAACCCACTTAGACCTGCCTCCAACCTAGCAAATAAACTGCACTTGTTGCATGTACCGTTATCATTAAGGGAGGCAGGAGATAACTATACATGAGACACACTGAGCAAGACGGAAAGAGAGGGAGAGAAGGAAGAGACATGCTGTAGCTGCGGAGCTTACCGGCGCGTTGAGACGATGCGTTCAGGAGCAGCTGGAGCAGATGATCTCAAACTAAACTTCTGCCTGTGTTGATGGTTGTGAAGAAATATACAATTTGATTTTGAACAACAATGGAGGTCAATCACATGTCTGACCCTATAGACTGATGTTCACATGTCTGACCCTACAGACTGATGTTCACATGTCTGACTATAGACTGATGTTCACATGTCTGACCCTATAGACTGATGTTCACATGTCTGACCCTACAGGCTGATGTTCACATGTCTGACCCTACAGACTGATGTTCACATGTCTGACTATAGACTGATGTTCACATGTCTGACTATAGACTGATGTTCACATGTCTGACCCTATAGACTGATGTTCACATGTCTGACCCTACAGGCTGATGTTCACATGTCTGACCCTACAGACTGATGTTCACATGTCTGACCCTACAGGCTGATGTTCACATGTCTGACCCTACAGGCTGATGTTCACATGTCTGACCCTATAGACTGATGTTCACATGTCTGACCCTACAGACTGATGTTCACATGTCTGACCCTACAGGCTGATGTTCACATGTCTGACTATAGACTGATGTTCACATGTCTGACCCTATAGACTGATGTTCACATGTCTGACCCTATAGACTGATGTTCACATGTCTGACTATAGACTGATGTTCACATGTCTGACCCTACAGACTGATGTTCACATGTCTGACCCTATAGACTGATGTTCACATGTCTGACTATAGACTGATGTTCACATGTCTGACCCTACAGGCTGATGTTCACATGTCTGACCCTACAGACTGATGTTCACATGTCTGACTATAGACTGATGTTCACATGTCTGACCCTACAGACTGATGTTCACATGTCTGACTATAGACTGATGTTCACATGTCTGACTATAGACTGATGTTCACATGTCTGACCCTATAGACTGATGTTCACATGTCTGACCCTACAGACTGATGCTCACGGCACACGCATTCCATCGGGAGCGGACGAGGGTTTTCATAAAGTTAGCCGCTAACTTTATGAAAACCCTCGTCCGCTCCCGATGGAATGCTAACTGTTAGCGGAAGGATTCACGTGACACAACATCCGGTTTTTTGAAAATCCCAGTGAGAAATGTATTGTTTCTATGAAATGAAAAAAACACATAAATCCCTCACCCCAACATCTGCAGGGCTCAGGTGAGGACGGGTTCTGTCCTCTTCACTGACGTCACCAGTGACATCCAAAGCCTGAGGTACATTTCAAGACGGTCGTGTCTGGTTGATCATAATGCTGCATAAGTTCAACATGGCCAGATGGAGACGTGGTCTAGGCCGAAAAGAGATTTCACAAGCACAACAAAAACAACAACAGGTCTAAATGTAGTAAGGACCAGTGTCAAATAACTTCTCACCACAGATGTAAGAGCATTTGACCATCTCACCTCAACATCTGCAGGGCTCAGGTGAGGACGGATTCTGCCCTCTTCATTGATGTGGTCCGAAGCCTGAGGTAGATTTTAAAATGTACAAGGGTTTCAACTATTTGCCAGTACGTTAAAAGAACATAATCAGGTATGACATCTAAAATAATAAAACATGTAATATATCACAAGGGGGTAGCACATTGGCTTACTTCCAAATGTCTTCTTGTAAATCTTGAACAAGGTATTTTAGTAGTGTTGTTTGGCTCCAAGTACAACTTGTACTTACGTTTGGACATTCTAAAATAAAGAATAACATGTACATCATTAATAACAGAAAGAAAAATAAATAACAAAATAGTGAATCCAAACCACAAACTTAAAACCACTCAAATACACTTAATTTATAACTTATGACTACAATATTTTAATATTTAGTTAAAGTGAATTAGCTGTTTGGCAACTACATGCTTGGATTACAGCATCAATATTTAGTGTGACATCAAATCAGTTACATTTAACGTAGAAGTCATGCAGCCTAACAAATCCAGTTTACACTCATATTGTTGAAAGACCTCACATATGCGCTGCACTGAAAAATCCTCGCGCTTACTTAGTGACGTGGTGGCGTGGGTGGCGAGCGTGGGTGACGAGGGTGGCGTGGGTGACGTGGTGACGTGAGGTGACGTGTAGGTGACAAAGGTGACGTAGGTGACGTAGGTGACAACAGTGACGTAGGTAACGTAGGTGACGTAGGTAACGTAGGTGACGTAGGTGACGTAGGTGACGTAGGTGACGTAGGTGACAACGGTGACGTAGGTGACGTAGGTGACAAAGGTGACGTAGGTGACGTAGGTGACAACAGTGACGTAGGTAACGTAGGTGACGTAGGTAACGTAGGTGACGTAGGTGACGTAGGTGACGTAGGTGACGTAGGTGACGTAGGTAACGTAGGTGACGTAGGTTACAAAGGTGACATAGGTGACATAGGTGACGTAGGTGACGTAGGTGACGTAGGTGACGTAGGTGACATAGGTGACATAGGTGACGTAGGTGACAAAGGTGACGTAGGTGACGTAGGTGACAACGGTGACGTATGTGACGTATGTGACGTAGGTGACGTAGGTGACGTAGGTGACGTAGGTAACGTAGGTAACGTAGGTGACGTAGGTTACAAAGGTGACATAGGTGACGTAGGTGATGTAGGTAACATAGGTGATGTAGGTGACAACGGTGACAACGGTGACAAAGGTGACGTAGGTGACGTAGGTAACGTAGGTGACGTAGGTGACGTAGGTAACGATCAGAAGAAAAGTTACTGGGTGCTGGCAGGAGGAATTCTTCAAGGCAGATATTGCTTCTGAAAGGTAAGTTATACAGCTCGTGTATTTTATTAACACCAGTTCATCAAACGAAACAGCGACCCTGTCTAGCTAGCTGTATTTAACGCTACCGTTGGTTACATCACGGCCACAGTCTCATGTGACCGTTAACCCTAATGTCTTCAGGTCGTTTGGCCTCTAAATGGAGTGTGAACCTTAAATGCTATACAAGCTGCTCGTATTACAGTGACTGATATGTATGCACACATAGAGCTAGCAGGGGCCCTTTTAAGTTCTGACATGCAGTGTGATATCCAGAGGCAAGACAAGACGTTGAGGAGCTCTCAGCTGGTCAGCGTCCCGTGAGGCGCTGGAGGAGACGGCGCCGGCCCCGCCCCCTTCGGAGAGAAGTGAGCGATGCAGCGCCGGTAGGTTCACTTCACAATAACAACAATACATCGTGACCGCGGGAACATGGACCAATTATTGTTGGATTGGGGTCCTCTCCAACATATAAGTAAAGTTTATGTGTGGAAATGATTGCCATATATATTTATACTATATAGTATATAACTATAGTCTATATATATATACAGCTATATATATATATATATATATATATAACTAACTAAACCATTTATGTATTACAATTCCATTTGTTACTTTTGTTGCTAAGTTCAGAAGAAAAAAATAGTAGCAGTTGAGGCTGAAAACAAAACACTTCGTGGTCTCAACATTGAACTGCAGCAACAACTGCTGAAGAAGTTGAAGACCACATCAACCCCAATTGGTAAAAACTTAAAAGTAATTCCCCCCCTGGAGATAAACACGTTATATATATATATATATATATATATATATATATATATATATATATATATATATATATATATATATACACAGATATATACGTTATATATAATTATATATATATATATATATATATATATATATATATATTATAGTTGTATATATATGTGTATGTGTTGGATATATATATATATATATATATATATATATATATATATATATATATATATATATATCCAACACTTGATAATTAGGTTCAGTAATAAAAAATAACATATTAGGCCCATATTCACGAAATTGGTTTTAATGAAATTGTAGAAGGTATAATTTCTAATTAAAGTTTGTAAAAGTAGGTAAATAACTGCAACTGTGTTTACCTTGTGCTCAATGTATTTTCAGAAACTAGATGTGAGAGTGCAGAGGAACCATCTGTATCTCCTTATGGAGACAAGGTACAATATGTGTACACATTCTTTTACAACATAATATATGTATACATTGCCAAAACCTAAAAAAGAAAACGTATAGTATATAGAAGTAAACAAGATCTCTGAAACTGTATTCACTGGTTAATATAATAACTATCTTTCAATGATTTCTTAAAATCTAATGATTTATTTGTTTATGTTTTATGTCTTATTTGATATCAAGTGTTTCTTTGTTCTGATATGACAGAAACATTAATGTTATTTCTTACATTTATTTTCAGTCTCCTTCAAGCAGTGGCTCCAGAAAAACAACAACTGGAGGAGACCGAGTTGCAGGCCAGATGGGCAAAGGCAGGACGTTACATTACCGAAACAATCACGGACATAAACATAAAAAACATTTATGAATTAATTACTGACTGAAATATTTTATGTTTTATGTTGATGTTTTAATTGTTCATTCTAAATAGTTATGTAAATAGTTAATTTGTTTATGTATCTGTGTTAATATTGTTACCATGTTCTTTATTATGTGTTTGTCCTATTTAATAAATAGAAATACTATTTTGAAAACCTGAGATTGTCAAATATGAATCAAAATGACATTGTCAAATATATCAGCATTATATTCTGGTTTATGATGGTCACCAGCAAATCAGCATACGGCATAAACCAGCATACACCAGCATAAACCAGCATAAACCAGCATATGTTGTGTTTTGGTGCTGGTATATGGTTTATGCTGGTACACCAGCATAAACCAGCATACACCAGCATAAACCAGCATACTATCATAAACCAGCATACCAGCACAAAACACAACATATGCTGGTCACCAGCAATGCTGGTCTATGCTGTTTTTTCTAGCAGGACAGTAGAACCTTCCAGTTAAAGAGAACATTCCAGATACAGTAGAACCTTCCAAATACAGGAGAACCTTCCAGATACAGGAGAACCATCCAGATACAGGAGAACCTTCCTGATACAGGAGAACATTCCAGATACAGGAGAACCTTCCAGATACAGGAGAACCTTCCTGATACAGGAGAACATTCCTGGCAACTATTAGACTTTACAATAAATCACATCTGGCCAGATCCTCTTCAAATTGATGAACATTGCACCACTTTTACTTTATATACACTTAGATACACTGTATTTACTTTTTTATTATTTTTAAAATGTCCTTTATTATTTAACTTTTTAAATGTAATATGTCCTGTCCTGCTATTGTATTGTATTGTATCATTCTAAGAATGTAGTTACTGGAGAAGAAAACAGCAGAGACAGCGACAGACAGACAGGCGTTAACAGAGAGAGAGAGAGAGTTCAAAGGAGGGGCCAGGTGGCAGTGATCAGGGCAATCAAGAAAAAAAGCAGAGTGAACTGTTGAACCCGGTTTCGCGCCACTTCTCCAGTTTGGGCTGCTCTCCTGCTGCAGTGACTCAGAAACGCCACAGAAGGAACCACAGTCTCCTGACATGACGGCTCTTCTTGAGGTAAGAATGCCAACTTAATTTAATTCAGAGAGTTGTATTGAACGGGCAGACGCGTTAGTGACACTTTGAGGTTTCTACTGACTCCGGTGAGGGGTGGAGCTAGCCTCATGGGAGCTAGCGGGTAGCTTCTTTTGAATTCGAGGCATGGTGTTCTGCAGTTCTGTGTTGCCTTGGACATTAAGAGTACCTTAACTATCTGATAAGTGTGTTCTACAGCGTAGGTTGTCGGTTTCTGTGTTGAACGAGCTAACATTAGCTTACTTTACACAGGTTATCTCGGCAATGTTTAGCTAACGCTCGTGTTACAGGTTCATTACTGTGGCAGGTGGGTTAAGACACACTTCATCTAATAACCACGGTTTTATTGAAGTGCTTTGAAACTGGTTCCAAGCAGACGTGTGTAGACAAGCTCACATATACGGAGCTCAGTCCGGACAGTCACGTGAACAGACACCTTACTGTAGTGTCTGTTTACGTGACTGTTAACATGATGTATAGCTGTTGATACATTACAATTATTTGATTGCTATTGTAGGGGATTGATTTCAGATATGTATGGAACACGTCTGCGTTATTCATTTCCTGGAACTCTTGGGGAAATCTATATACAGAACTTTTTTTAACATACATAAGTCTGACTTATTTTTATAAACTCTTCCTTGGTACAGTAACAATGTTTTAATGTTAGCATAATTTAAGCTAAATCTCAGAAACAGTTCTCCGGGTACTTCTGGGCCTTGGCCTTGATGTCCATTTATGGACACAGGCCTGGAGAAACACCAACATGACAACCAGGAACCGTCTGGCCCGGTTCATGTGGCACAACGCGGCAACGGCCCACCGCTTTTATTCCCTCGTCCTAGACAGCCAAGAGAAGGAGATGAGGGGGCAGTTTGAGGAGGTGACTGCCTCCTCCTCCCTCCCTCTCCTCCTCCTCCTCCTCCTCCCTCCCTCTCCTCCTCCTCCTCCTCCTCTGCCACCACCAAGGAGGAGCACCGAGCGCCACGCCTTGGGTCCAGGAAGGCGGAGGACACCGCCGACACCAGCGAGGACGGCGGCGACCCGGCTGCCGAGGAGGAGACGATGGAGGAGGAGGAGGAGGAGACGATGGAGGCTCAGGCGGAGGAGAAGAGGACCAGCAAAGTGTCAGTAAACATGGGGTCTTTAAAAAAGTGCATGGCAGTTGTGTGAAAACCAGAAGTGATCCACTCGATGAGGTGTTGTTTGTTTCCTCAAGTCGCAGGGGAGAAGCCAGGAGGATGGTGGTGCTGACCAGTCCACTGCAACGGGAAACCTCTTCAGAACCAAACACCCGCTGGCAGAAAAGAGATGGATGTAGGATTCACCTCTTTTCTGTTGGTAAATAGTTTGAGATTGTTCATTATGTTGTGTTTTTATAGATAGATGTATTGTTCATAATGTTGTGTTTTTATAGATTTATTGTTCATAATGTTGTGTTTTTATATAGATTTATTGTTCATAATGTTGTGTTTTTATAGATAGATTTATTGTTCATAATGTTGTGTTTTTATAGATTTATTGTTCATTATGTTGTGTTTTTATAGATAGATTTATTGTTCATAATGTTGTGTTTTTATAGATAGATGTATTGTTCATAATGTTCTGTTTTTATATAAATAATGTCTAACATGTGTTATATGTCTATGTGTTTTGTACTGCACTGTTCTTGTTGTTTTTTGTGTTGTGTGTGTCATGTTTTGTCTTGTTTTGTGTTGTAAAGTAAAATCTATGTAACACTGAGTCACTTTACCAAGAAAAATTCCTTGTTTGTGCAAACCTACTTGGCAAATAAAACCGATTCTGATTCTGATAGTCATTTGTGTCGTTTTAAATAAATGTCTAACACGTGTTGTAGTCACTGTCCTCCTGGTTATTCACACAGCTGCTGACTTGAAGCCGCCTGGTGAGTTATGGAGGAAAACATGTTTCATCATGTAATGCATGTTTATTTCATTAAAACAAATCATCTGTGTGTAGCTATATATTGTGTATATATAAAAACTATACCTATGCTCTACTCAATTTAATCTGTGTAACATTTTACAATTACAAATATTGAGTAAATATGAAAGCTGTGAAATCATTTAGATTTACCTTATGGATTAAGTAAATGTAATTAAAAAATATAAGCAGATGTGAACAACTACATTGAGTACCATGAAATATAAAATTCAGTTGATATAATTACGATGTTAAGTCTATGCAACTGAAAATTAGATTATTATTTACCAAAACATATCTGCTACATTAACATAATGTAATTCATACTGGACTATCAAATATGACAATAAATATGTTACATTAACTTTAACTTTTTTTTTTTTAAGTATTTACTCTTTAGTCTAGTACTTCAAGTCAATACATGAAACAAAAATAATAAACAAAGCAATTCTACACACATCAACATTTATAATTAAACATTTATTTGTTTGATTTGACAAATATAAAACGTCAAGTTTAAATCCGAACAGCTTATCTTTGCAAATGACATGTCGGCAAATGACATGTCGTTTCTTTCTAAAGAATCAAACTGCGGTCGGTCATGTGGCGGCGGCGGCAGCGTGGGGACCTTGAACTCCTCGTCCTGCAATGTGCTTCCTGGAGCTGGGGCAGTTAGCCCAGTCTAACTGTGGCTCTGCTCGGGGACACCCACCTCTCTCTTGCCCCTCGATGAGATGCCCCTCCAGTCTGACGTCTGGGGGGGCGGAGCCTCAGGGGAGAGAATCGCTCCTCAGACCCAATACGTGTTTATTATTCTGAAGTCAGTTCCTGAACGCTCTTAATGTAAAGTTTAGAATATATAAAGTGAATATATAATGTGTTAAAATCTGACCAATATGCAGACAAGATAGAACATGTTTAAGGACTCACTGCTTTGGGGCGCTGACTTTCACCTCCAGAGACAACGGCAGACTCTGGTTCACACACTGACTGGAAAACACAGCTACACACACACACCAGAGACACAGGTTATTTGTGACATTGAGCATCATGTTGCAACCCGACCCCTAGTGGTAAGAAGCTGTAAGTCGTCTGAGGCAGTAAACGGTACTGTGGCAGCCAGCAGGAGGCGCCCGGGAGGAGGCGCCCGGGAGGAGGCGCCCGTGGTCCCTCAGTGTGCGTTACCTCGTGGAGGTTGGATAGAGTGGAGATGCTCCGAGCGGAGAGCAGCAACCATGACCTTTGACCTGACCCATGTGACCTGAAGGTGCTTCCGTAGGGGCCGAGAGCCTCATGGATGTGGGTCAGACCCTCTGGTGGTCTACCCCTCATGTGGGTCAGACCCTCTGGTGGTCTACCCCTCATGTGGGTCAGACCCTCTGGTGGTCTACCCCTCATGTGGTTCAGACCCTCTGGTGGGTCTAGCTCTCATGTGGTTCAGACCCTCTGGTGGGTCTACCTCTCATGTGGTTCAGACCCTCTGGTGGTCTACCTCTCATGTGGTTCAGACCCTCTGGTGGGTCAATCTCTCATGATCTGATCTTTTAATGAAGTATCGATACTAAAAATATGATAAATCATATCGTTGTTAACGTACTTTGTGGAGGCGGCCCGTAGTTTGGGGAACACTGGTCAAAGTCATCAACCAGCTTCTACCACATCTGTATACAACCCATTGTTAATCTGCCGAATGTGACACAGTAAAAGTAGCTGACCTGAATGTATGACACATGCAGCAGGGTTAAAAACCAAATGGAGACAAATTGAGTGAGAGATGATTGCAGAAGTTCAAATTAGTTTATTCAGGAGTTTGAGCAGAGGTTAACACAATAGGCCCAGAGGAGATTTGCCTTTGGGTGATGGGGTCCACTCCTCTTTGTACTAGAAGAAAGGCAAAATCCATCACCAACTGCATGTAGTGTCAGTTGACAAATGTTTCCCAGATGTCCCTTACCCCGTTTCCTCTTTCGTCTGTAGTTCTGGTGTGCAGGTTGAACACACTGGCCTCTGCATGATCCATCTGCTTGGCTGAGAGAGTCACAAATCTCTGCATTGCAGTGGACAAAAATCTGTAGATGGACAGAAGGGTTTATTACACAGCTACTATGAGATGTGGACAATGCAAACAACTCATATTTCACCTCGTTCTTCAGAACCTCCTCATCTTGAGTAAAGGTGAACATCTTCATAGAGAAGCGTTTGATGTGGGAGGGGACTAAAACCTAGCATCTCTCCCCAGCGGGATGGAAAACTGTCACATAGCTGTCGTCAGGATTCTCACAACTAGGAGGGATAGAAAACATGATTCATCACAAGTTTTGAGACCACACCTACCTTCATGCTACTCATTACCTGTCTACAATGATATCCCAGCTAGGCAGAGATGTCCGGTCTTCATCAAGTGTAGCCCAACAGTTCTCCAAGATGAGCTCCAAATTTGGGTCAGTAGCCTCAACCAGCTCTACCTCGAAATACAGAGGCTGCCTCAGATATTTTACAACTGGGTAATCTTCTGCTTGGTAGAAGAGCGTGTAGGATGAATCTGGAGGAGGAGAGTCCCATTAGAAAGAGGCATTGCCCAGACTGGGTACAGTCTTGCAAAAACAAGGTTTTGATGAAGTCAACTTTACCCTGGGCTAGTCTCATTTGAACCATCAGATGTCCTGAGCCGATCTCTGCGGTGGGTTCATAGAGTCTTGGTTTTGAGCTGAAGCCAACAGTCTGAGTCTCGTTGACCACATAGTAGCAGGAAATAGTTTGTCTGGGTGAAAAGAAAATACACTGAGGTGGACCTCTAAAAAGTAGACGGTTAACAGTTTGGATCAGTCACTCTACCTGTACTGAGGACCAACTGGTGATGATCCTTTGTTGTGAGGCAAGGCAATCTCATTTTCATACAGCATGTAGTGGTCAAAGAACTGAGGACAAAAGGACAGAGGCATTAGCATTTAAAAAAAGTAGTGTGGAGATTTAAGGATAACCAACACTTACTGTTCTTGTGGTTCCACAGGACGCAACATTGAAAGAAATATGCAAAGCGATCACCACTGAATGCCGGTTGCAAGACTGGTCCTTCAGGGTCAGCCTACTTGGGACCATATTGGTCACAGAAGCCACCTTCACAGCCGTAGCCGTCATCGTTCCATTGGGATAGCACTCTGAGTAGAGGTAGTGAGGGTGAAGAACACGTCCTACAGTCCCATCAGCAGAAACCCTAAACACGTTCAAGTCTTACCGGTCGTTGTTAAGGGAAAGTTGCAGGATAAGAAGAGATCAGCGAGCACCCAGTCCTTACGGCTATGCAGCAGAAAGAAGTCAACGTGGGCTCTTAGCGAGTCTGAGGTTATCAGCTGTAACACAAAGGGGAAGTTATCCAGTGCAGAAGCTTCAAGGTGAGAGGTTACAGTGGAACATACCTCGAAGGTCACATCCTTGGCATCGTATGGAAGACTGACGCTGAAGTGTGTGCCGTTTTCTTGGAACTGGTATTGAGACATCTCAGGGGGTCAGCTGTTGATGTCCAACCATTGCCTTGAAATTGTTGCCTTGACTCCGTATTTCACACTGATGTCAAACTGGTTCTGGTCACATGTGCCAGTGATGGTGGGTAGCTCTAAAAGAAGACACAAGGTTAACCATTGGACTAAGTATCTTTCTATTGAGCTCTGTTGTGTTAGTGTCATTTAAAAAGACAGCCACAGTTTGCATCCATATCTCATCCTTCAGTCGACTGACCGATAAAGATTACTTCACTCCTGAAGGCTCCAAAAATGTTATTAAAAGTACCTGAGAAATGTCATGGCAATGTTGGTTAAACATTTCCCCCCCATTGGGTCACAGCAATTGTGAGCTAGATACCTTGAAAAAGCTAAATATCTCACCGACATCTTGCAGAGATTCCTGCAACTCGACTGGGTGGGCAAATGGAGTTTCTTCAGGAAGGATGATAAACCCAAAGATCAGAGAGAGGAAGTAGGTTGTAACCAAAGGTTCAGGATTCTGCAGATGTAAACTCCAGTCACGTCACTGAAACCAATACAAAGTGACATTTAGCATCTATCATTTCACTTGCATCTTTCAGGACAATATCTGCAGCAAAGGGCACTGAGACAGAGACAGCTCTTGGTTCCATTGGAGTGGCGATGCTCCTGGGCGGTGAAGCCTCTGGCATTGCTCTCTTCAACAGTGAGCACACTGGTGAAGAAGGTGATGTTCCTCAGCACCACGTCATGAAGAAGGGGCCCCACGACAACGCTGAACACTCGGGCCTCTGGGACAGTATCTGAGGAATAGAAGCGGGTCAATGTCTTTCTTCATTTGCCTGAAGTTCTGTCATCTACCAGATAAGGACTTACTTTCTTGGGCGTGGGAGGCGTGAAGAACAAGAGGGGTGGTAATGGGGAACAAAACCTTGTATCTGGCATCATCTCGGCTGACACTGGTCCTCCACAGTACCTCGAGCATGGGCTCCACAGTGTAGGCGATGTGGTACTGGTAATCTGGGGCATGGCTCTGCAATTATTCATGACATTTTAATAAAATAGGCAAAGAAAAGTGACACTTGCATTTCTAAGGACTTCCCAACCTTGTAGTGACCGTCAGGCGAGCCGACTGGGATCTCAATGGCGAAGAGGAACTCTGTGACGGACAGCGTGGACCGTCGTGCAGCGATCTGAGATCCATCACGCCTCCTTCCGTTGGTGGCGATGTGCATTTGTCGGATTTCAAAGCTGCCGTCTACCTACCAGTGGTGTCATACGGCGCGTGCGTGCAAGAGATTACATTGTTGGTGAAGAGGACGCCACCTGTGAATGATAACCCAACTGTTGACTCATCCATATGACAACCTGAAGACAACCATGTCCACACATAATGCTCGAGACTTGCCTGTGGGACACGCAGCTGCCAAGTCCACCACACCCAGACCATGTGGGGCCTTGTAGTAGGCGCTCACCCTGAACACCTCCATGGAGACTCCATCCAGCTGAGAGATGTCAGGTTTATAGTTATGCTTCCATGGACAACTTTAATGCAAACCACTTGGTGTGTTGCTTACCTCTTCCGAAGTCGTCTCTGCTGTATTGTAGGGGATCGCATAACCAGGCGGCTTGAGGTCGCCATGGCACCATAACCGGCTTGTTCAGCCTCCCTCAGCACCATTGACACTGGTTCTGGGGTGTAAAAGGTCAACTTCCAGATGCCATGTGCCCCAGAGGCCTATCGGTAAGAGAATGAATCATTTCCTCTGTTGATGGGATAATGGTGCAGGTTAACAAGCCCACTATTACAGGAATGTATACACATACATCAGGAATGATGTCGATCCCTTTAGTATCTTGAGTCTGCCCTTCACTTCAGCATCAGAGGCAGCGATGTGGTCACACACCTAAAGACAGGAAGCAGTGGCTTAGATTGTTAGTTACAAGTTGGTAGAGCTTTCATTATGAAGTGACCTACTTCCATGTAGTTCCTGTCTGAGAGAATCTCTCTCGAGGGCCCAGCGAGTGTAGCTGCAAGTCTCGTCATCATGGGTCACCAGGTCTGACCCACTGGGCCCGCAGCCGGAGCCTCAGGGCAACATTAAAGGTTTGGTCGGCCTACAAATTAAGGCAAGAAACAAGAATTTGGCAATAGTCATGTCAAAATCGTGGATAAGTGATAATATATTCATCTAGTGGCTAAAAAATATATACATTTTCAATCACGTCAAACATTGGCTGTTTTAGAAGGGCCACTGTATAAAACAGCCAATTCCTGAACTAAAATAAAGTCCTAGTACATTTTTTACAAGGACAAAGTTAATTTTTTAAGTTAATGCAAACAAACATGTTTCTCAGAGGCAACTGATAATTGAATGTCATCCATAAACAAGCTTGTACAGACCTTGTTGTCCACGTAGCAGCCCAGCAGAGACGAGTAGATTCTGGTGTTTCCCCACGGGTCGGACTCCATGCTGTAGCCACACTGAGCAGCCAAGTTGGGCGTTATCACAATGTGCTGGGTGCCATCTGGGGGAATAAAACCAAGCATGACACCTCTCCTAGTGTACAAACCATGCTCATCAGCAGACTGCATACTCACTGATGGCCTCCACCTCAAGCGCATCCCCACTGCTAGGGCCTTGTCCAACGACAGCCTCATGAGACTACCCACGCAGTCTGAATGCAAGCCACTGCCTGTGAGGAGAAAAGGCTTGTGAGGAGCAGCACACGTCCTGGAACAACGGTGAAGTCATTCAGCTTCAAGTCAGGCTTACTTGACTGTGAAGTGGCCTTCTGGTTTGGCCTCGCTTGAGCCAAGAGGATTACTGCAGCCATCAAGCTCCATAACAGCCTTAAAGTAAAACATCATTCAGAGACATCAAGTGTGCGCTAGCGGTCGCTGAGCAAAGAAAGTAAAGTAACTCACATGTTCCCAAGTCTGCACATGTTGCAGTCTGAGAGCAGCCGAACAAAAGAACTAGAGGAATCCACTCACTAGCAGAGCGGGGCACTGAACACCCAGCACACCTGATAACACACCGACTCTGAGGAGAAGAGACGACTGCTCCTGATCCACCGCCAGCTGTTTGTACCTCAGTTAATTACAAGACCCATGGGAGACATCACCAGCTGTTTGTACCTCAGTTAATTACAAGACACATGGGAGACATCACCAGCTGTTTATACCTCAGTTAATTACAAGACCCATGGGAGACATCACCAGCTGTTTATACCTCAGTTAATTACAAGACACATGGGAGACATCACCAGCTGTTTATACCTCAGTTAATTACAAGACCCATGGGAGACATCACCAGCTGTTTATACCTCAGTTAATTACAAGACACATGGGAGACATCACCAGCTGTTTACACCTCAGTTAATTACAAGACACATGGGAGACATCACCAGCTGTTTCAAAAGCACCTGTAACAGGTGATCTTGCATCCTGTGGGTATAAATGATAATAATAATATGATAATAATGATAAACTTACAAATTATTTCTGTGGATTAGTGATAATAAACCAATAATACATTCAACTTGATGATTAAACTAAATTATTCATCCTTCTGCATTGTGTTGCTTGTAGGTTGATAGAAAATGTTTTATTAAAACAGAACGTCTTTTATCCAAAATTAACTTGTGAAAGATATATTTATTTTAATTTGGATTACGTAAACTAATCATTTGTTCATCATTCTTTATTGTTCTCAAATTAACTCAATGTATCAGCTCAGTTTGAGGACGGAGGAGGAAGTTATTCTAGTTATTGTGTGGTGCTTCAGTCCAAACAGGTGTAATGATGTATGTCCGCCCTCTGGTGGTCAAATCAGTGAACTGCACCTTTTTACATTCCCCCTTGTAGCTTCAATAATGGAAGTGAAGGGAAATATTATCTTCCAACGTCTTATTTTTTTGTGAAGTCCCACTTATTTAGAGTTAAATAAACATCCTACACTTTACTTAAAAAAATTAAAATGATTTTAAATGTTATAGCATGTCCACTGTAGTGGGCCACAGGACAAATTTAATCAAAAGACGGAATAATATAGAAGATAAACTTACACATTATTTCTGTGGATTAGTGATATTAAACCAATAATACATTATACATGATTATTAAACTGAATTATTGTAATTGCATTTGTGTGTGTTTAAGGACCCACAGAAACCCTGTTAAACACCTCATGAAATGGGGATGGTTTTTAATGTTTAGGGTACAAGGACATCAGTGTTTTCAGTTACCTGTAAACATCAGTGGAGATGGTGGGGTGGTTCTCTACAGCCATAGTAGCTCGTCCTCCACTTTGCTGGAGAAGCCATCAACTGCCACACACGAGTCACATGACCATCTTCTCCTTCTGCTCCGTGTGGATTTAGTGACCCACATAGGCTGCATGGTGAGGAACAGGGCTCAGGTTCCTTGCTCCCTCAAACACAGAGAAACAAGTGTGTGTGTGTGTGTGTGTGTGTGTGTGTGTGTGCGTGTGTGTGTGTGTCAGAAATGGCACAACGTGTTGAATTTCAACACATCTACTGAGTGTGCTCAGGGACAACTCATGTTGTGTTCATTTCAACACAGCAAATGTGTAAATCATTTCTACACACCAGCTGTGTTACACGGCTTAACACATACATGTGTGATTTTAACACATTGTGTGTACATCCTGTGTAGCCCAGATTAACAAATGTGTGTTTGTGTGTGTGTGTTTCTGTGTGTCTGGAGGAGTTTTCCTCATAACGTGAAATTGACTAGATCTCAACTAAATGTCTGCGAGGGTCGGGACATTTGGACAGGGTGGGGGGGGGGGTTCAGTATTTGGCAGGGCCCTCTGGATCTCACTCCTTAACTCTGCTCTCCCTCCGACCCCGAGGAGCCCACACTTAAGCCCCGCCCTCGAGTTCAAAGCCCCTTCTTGCGACTTTTTAAAGTGTCGGGCCCTGGTGTCATGAGAAAAAATAAAAATGATATAGCACTTTTAAAAACAAGGTTTACAAAGTGCTCTACAGATAAAAAGCATAAACACAGCTGAAATGGCAGCAAATGCTCACAGAAGCCCCTCCATTACTGGAGGCGGTGTATGCAAAAATCAGCTTTGATCTGGGAATCACCTGCACCCCGATAGCGGAGGGGGGGGCTGTGAGATTCACAGACTGGGTGGGTGGGAAGGCCATCCTCAGATTCATCTGGGAATCGCCAAGGTCATTAGATCAAAGAGGAGACTTGTGCGTACTCTGGCCAGCAGATATCCCAGAATGCATTTCACCAGCAACCGGAAACAATAGCGGAGGAGAAAATAAACTACTGACAGATGACTTTTTATATATACTACTGTTGTTGAGTCACGGAATGTCATTTAGGATGTTTTGTTTATTCGACTGTAAAAAATAATTTACAGTGAATAATTATAATAAACTCAGTACAAGAACAGCTGATGTGATGACGTCATCAAGTCAGCTGCTGCTCCCATCGCAGAAAGACCGTCCTCCCGTTGTCCCGTCCTCCGGAGTCTGGACTCCCAAGACACAAGTCTGCAGTCGTGTTCTTTGAATTGAGAAACGGCCAATGTAATAAGTCAGTGGTGGCTTGTAAAGTAAACAATATTTTCTTTTTTTCTTATGTTTCTTTTCATTTATAAGAAACATAAAAAAACAATGCAACATGTCATGTTTTATAACATTTGCTTTTTTATTCAAAATCAACGCTGAATTCACGAGAATTACAACGGTGCCTCTTCAACCACGCTTCCTTGCTTCCTTGGACAAGCACTACGACCAACTGATGGAGGTCATCAAAAAAAAGGAGGAGTTATCAGAGAGAACCGGAACATACTTCAAGTTCTTGATCACGTATGTACTTTATTTGCTTATGACTTTGGAGTCAGAGATTACCTGTTGACAGATGCACTACAATAATCTTTTTAGTTTCAAAGGTCTTTAAAATGGTTCTCTAAGCGTGTACATTGGAGCCTTGCAAAAGTTCAATATTGCTATTGACCATCCGACCGAATGCCAGTGAGTTTCATGTTTTTGTTTTTTTCATTATTGAAAGTTGGAAGAAAAAAAAAAAATTAAAGTCTGCATCTCATTTCCTTCTCTGCATTTCACAATAATTAAGTATTTAACTAGAAAATGCATTTCCTGCTGAAAATGCGTTGGAATGCTAACATCTGAAAGTTTGAAGCTGAAAAGTAAAAACTAAATTGCTGAAAAAGGTTTGAAAATAACTGAAAAGTCTGAAATATGAAATGAGTAGTTGAAAAAGTCTGGATATAGCTGAAAATGAATAACTGAAAATAGCTGAAATATGAAATGAATAAGTGAAAATGTCTGGAAATATTAAATGAATAACTGAAAATAGCTGAAATATTAAATGAATAAATGAAAATAGCTGAAAATAACTTAAATATGAAATGAATAACTGAAAATGTTTGGAAATAGCTGAACATTGTCTGAAATTTGCTGAAATATATGTTTTTTTTTAAAGTTGGACATAGCTTAAAATAGCTGCCAACATCTTAAATAGGCTGAACATAGCTTAAACATCTGAACATATGGATTTTTTTTCTACAAAAGCATTTGTTAAACCTTGTTAAATAAAACATGATCAAATCACCAAAATAGTAGAATCAATAGAGAGGAAAGATTGAGCCGAACGCCCATAATGTTTTTATTTTTGTGGGTTAAATGAGACCTGAAAACTCTAATATTGGTTCTCTTCTAATATCTCTCCATATATAGACACACACGCACACACAACCGTTGGTCTGTGTGTGAGTGGGTTGCAATGTTGGTAAACAAGAGCTTGTGTGAGATCCGCCACTGATTAGCCTAATGTGAAGCACCTGTGTGAGAGACAGACAGCTCTGAATCTGATGAAAGCAACCTGTCAGAACATTTGGATTTCAAAGAGAACTATAACTCTGACCCTAAAAAACGTCCACATTATGAGAAGCTCAAGGCTTGTGTGAACGTGTGTATTCAATGTTTAGGTTTAGAAATGAGAGTGTAGTAGCGATTCAGAAAATGCTCTGGTTTTCTTCGAAAGTTGAAAATTGTGTTCAAATTACAATGGCAGGGAATGGGGAGAAGTGGATTTACTCCTCTTTGGGGCCAACTGAGTTATTCTGGGAAACTGTTGGATTCCACAGTCACATCTCTACAACAAGCACAAGATTTCCTACTACATTTGAACAAATTATGCCTAAAGAGTGCATGTTGTGGTCGTAGCAACAGTTTCCAAATAATTGAATAGCAAGAATCTAAAGCAGCGCTGCACTCTGACGTCTGTGCTCTAGACCTCCCCAACAGTCCCATTGTAAACGTCAAAAGAAAAAGCATCAAACTAAAAAAATCACAGTTTAAATAAGTAAGAGCTTATCAAAACAAGCTTTAATAAAGTTATAGCTAAAGATTTGTCAACATTATAAAGGTTAAGTGGTGTCTTTAGATGAATGTATGCCGATATAGTAAGTTTTAAAGTTGAACAAGTTGAAGCGGATTTGAAGATTTCTCTCATTGATCCCATTCATTATTTATTCCATAAAAAAATATATTTGATTGAAAATTTGAAAAGATAAAAATATTTGAAAATATGCAGTAATAGCTGAAGGCTATCTGAACATAGGAAAAAATGAATTGCTGAATTTGCTGAAAATATGAAGATACTGTAAGCTTTTTAAAATTGAAGATTTTCTCCATAGGAACTGATGAATTTAAAATAACATAAAAGTATTTAAATATATACAAATTTGAAACATT
The DNA here is from genome assembly GCA_036178185.1 of Liparis tanakae. Lineage (NCBI taxonomy): Eukaryota > Metazoa > Chordata > Actinopteri > Perciformes > Liparidae > Liparis > Liparis tanakae. The sequence continues at coordinate 1,328 of JAYMGU010000433.1, read as the reverse complement.
TGAAACATGAAAAGTAATGCCATTCTAAGTCTGAAGAAGCTGAATTTTTAAATATTTGAATGGTTTAAATAGCTGAATATATGAAGGAGTAGAAGAGGGACAAAAAAGGTACGGAAGAAATAGAATAAAAAAAAGTTTAATAAAGAAGACAAGAACAATAGTTGGACTGCTGAAGCATTCCAACTAATAATAAAAAGTTTAATAAAGATTACAAGAACAATAGTTGGACTGCTGAAGCATTCCAACTAATAATAATAAAAAGTTTAAATAAAGATTACAAGAACAATAGTTGGACTGCTGAAGCATTCCAACTAATTATAATTGGTAAATATGATAATATTATAATTATTATATTATAATTATCTATTATTCTAAATAGTATAAATATATACATAAATTGGTACATATAATTGGTGTCCACCATGTCTTTCCAATGGCATTGTGCCCTTGCACAATTTAATGACCACGGTTTGTTTCTTGTCAAAATAATATAAAATATCTAATAAAAGGTAACTACTACAATAAGCTGTTTGATTGTAATAAGCGTTATTTAGGTAATATGACCCTAATAAGTCCTCAAAAGATCCTTATTAACATTATGATGGGTTTATAAAACCAACAAAGAGTTAACTAGAACGGGCACTCGGTAGAGCGCATTCCTTCACAAATCACAAGATCGGGCATTGAATTATGAACATTTTGGCATTAGGGGAATCGAACCCTTGTCATTACACATTTCTCAAATCGCCGATGTAATATATATGAAGGCAAATCACTGTCAAAATCCAAGAGCGCAAAACTCGCTCTCAGAGCAAAAGTTCCTCGCGCGAGAGCAACAGCCGCTCGCGAGGAACTTCAACCTGCTCGCTCGCGAAAACTTCAACCTGCTCGCTCGCTCGCAGGTTTTCTTTTTGACAGTAAGGGGGCGTACCCAGTCGCCATTGAATCTCGACATCTAATTGGTTACAATCCTCGTCTTTGTATTGGCTGGGAGTTGTGCATGCCCAAAACTGATCGAGCAGGATAAAGAGAAAGAAGGAGAAATGGCGGTTGAAATGTCTCACGTAAGATATATTTCATTTTATTAGTTTCATTTAACTATAGCTATGAATTATTACTGTAGTTCATGGTTAGATTACCTATCAATGTTTTATTTTTTCTTCTTTTCCTTTTCTTTGACGTATGGTTTAAATTACGATTGGACAATGGACCGTAACTTTTTTGTAATTTTTCTACGTGGCTTTTGTTTACTTTTCCGTTTGTAACGGTAGCCACACAATGACTGAAGCCGTTGTTTACTCCCGTGAACAGCTGATTGCGCTGAGCAA
>JAYMGU010000432.1:0-48606 GCA_036178185.1 Liparis tanakae | reverse complement strand
TGATGCTTTCATCTCTTTACTGCCTCAAAGCAGCAACATCTAGTTTTATTATGCTCTTAAACTGATTTTTCAGCCCACAGAGAGACCAATACTGGATTTCACTAAACAAAAACCTTTTTCCTGAGTTTTCAACAAAAGAAAGTGTCTTAGGACACTATTCTTACAAGTTTGATGACATGTGCATGAATACCTGATGCTTTCATCACTTTACTGCCTCAAAGCAGCAACATCTAGTTTTTATGCTCTTAAACTGATTTCCAGCCCAGAGTCCAAAAGTAGATTTTCCTACAGAAAACCCTTTTTTTTTTTTTTTCAACCAAATAAAGTATTTTAGGACACAATTCTTACAAGTTTGATGACATTTTCATGAATACCTGATGCTTTCATCACTTTACTGCCTCAAAGCAGCAACATCTTGTTTTTATGCTCTTAAACTGATTTTCAGCCCGCAGAGAGACCAAAAGTGCAACTTACTAAACAAAACCTTTTTTCTGGGTATTCAACCAAAGAAAGAGTCTTAGGACACACTTCTTACAAGTTTGATGAACTTTTCATTAATACCTGATGCTTTCATCACTTTACTGCCTCAAAGCAGCAACATCTAGTTTTATGCTCTTAAGCTGATTTCCAGCCCGCGGAGAATCCAAAAGTAGCATTTTACTACAGAAAACCCTTTTTTTTAGGGTTTCACCAAATAAAAGTGTTTAGGACACAATTCTTACAAGTTTGATGACATGTGCATGAATACCTGATGCTTTCAGCACTTTACTGCCTCAAAGCAGCAACATCTAGTTTTATGCTCTAAACTGATTTTCAGCCCACAGAGACCAATACTGGATTTTACTAAACAAAACCTTTTTCCTGGGTTTTTCAACAAAAAAAGTGTCTTAGGACACTATTCTACAAGTTTGATGACATGTGCATGAATACCTGATGCTTTCATCACTTTACTGCCTCAAAGCAGCAACATCTAGTTTTTATGCTCTTAAACTGATTTCAGCCCACAGAGAGTCCAAAAGTAGATTTTCTACAGAAAACCCTTTTTTTGTTTTTCAACAAAAAAGTGTCTTAGGACACTATTCTTACAAGTTTGATGACATGTGCATGAATACCTGATGATTTCATCACTTTTACTGCCTCAAGCAGCAACATCTAGGTTTTATGCTCTTAAACTGATTTTTCAGCCCACAGAGAGACCAATACTGCATTTTACTAAACAAAACCTTTTTCCTGGTTTTCAATAAAAGAAAGTGTCTTAGGACACTATTCTTACAAGTTTGATGACATGTGCATGAATACCTGATGCTTTCATCACTTTACTGCCTCAAAGCAGCAACATCTAGTTTTTATGCTCTTAAACTGATTTTCAGCCCGCTGAAAGACCAAAAGTGCAACTTACTAAACAAAACCTTTTTTTTTCAGGGTTTTCAACAAAGAAAGTGTCTTAGGACACACTTCTTACAAGTTTGATGACATTTTCATGAATACCTGATGCTTTCATCACTTTACTGCCTCAAAGCAGCAACATCTTGTTTTTATGCTCTTAAACTGATTTTCAGCCCGCAGAGAGACCAAAAGTGTATTTTACTAAACAAAACGTTTTTTCTGGGTATTCAACCAAAGAAAGAGTCTTAGGACACACTTCTTACAAGTTTGATGAACTTTTCATTAATACCTGATGCTTTCATCACTTTACTGCCTCAAAGCAGCAACATCTTGTTTTATGCTCTTAAACTGATTTTCAGCCCGCAGAGACCAAAAAGTGCAACTTACTAAACAAACCTTTTTCTGGGTATTCAACCAAAGAAAGTGTCTTAGGACACACTTCTTACAAGTTTGATGACATTTTCATGAATACCTGATGCTTTCATCACTTTACTGCCTCAAAGCAGCAACATCTTGTTTTTATGTTAAACTGATTTTCAGCCGCTGAAAGACCAAAAGTGCAACTTACTAAACAAAACCTTTTTTTCAGGGTTTTCAACCAAAGAAAGTGTCTTAGGACACACTTCTTACAAGTTTGATGACATGTGCATGAATACCTGATGCTTTCATCTCTTTACTGCCTCAAAGCAGCAACATCTAGTTTTTATGCTCTTAAACTGATTTTCAGCCCACAGAGAGACCAATACTGGATTTTACTAAACAAAACCTTTTTCCTGAGTTTTCAACAAAAGAAAGTGTCTTAGGACACTATTCTTACAAGTTTGATGACATGTGCATGAATACCTGATGCTTTCATCACTTTACTGCCTCAAAGCAGCAACATCTAGTTTTTATGCTCTTAAACTGATTTCCAGCCCACAGAGTCCAAAAGTAGATTTTCCTACAGAAAACCCTTTTTTTTTTTTTTTCAACCAAATAAAGTATTTTAGGACACAATTCTTACAAGTTTGATGACATTTTCATGAATACCTGATGCTTTCATCACTTTACTGCCTCAAAGCAGCAACATCTTGTTTTTATGCTCTTAAACTGATTTTCAGCCCGCAGAGAGACCAAAAGTGCAACTTACTAAACAAAACCTTTTTTCTGGGTATTCAACCAAAGAAAGAGTCTTAGGACACACTTCTTACAAGTTTGATGAACTTTTCATTAATACCTGATGCTTTCATCACTTTACTGCCTCAAAGCAGCAACATCTAGTTTTTTTCGCTCTTAAACTGATTTCCAGCCCGCGGAGAATCCAAAAGTAGATTTTCCTACAGAAAACCCTTTTTTGTTTTTCAACCAAATAAAGTGTTTTAGGACACAATTCTTACAAGTTTGATGACATGTGCATGAATACCTGATTTTTCATCACTTTACTGCCTCAAAGCAGCAACATCTAGTTTTATGCTCTTAAACTGATTTTCAGCCCACAGAGAGACCAATACTGGATTTTACTAAACAAAACCTTTTTCCTGAGTTTTCAACAAAAGAAAGTGTCTTAGGACACTATTCTTACAAGTTTGATGACATGTGCATGAATACCTGATGCTTTCATCACTTTACTGCCTCAAAGCAGCAACATCTAGTTTTTATGCTCTTAAACTGATTTCCAGCCCGCAAAGAGTCCAAAAGTAGATTTTCCTACAGAAAACCCTTTTTTTTTTTTCAACCAAATAAAGTATTTTAGGACACAATTCTTACAAGTTTGATGACATTTTCATGAATACCTGATGCTTTCATCACTTTACTGCCTCAAAGCAGCAACATCTTGTTTTTATGCTCTTAAACTGATTTTCAGCCCGCAGAGAGACCAAAAGTGCAACTTACTAAACAAAACCTTTTTTCTGGGTATTCAACCAAAGAAAGAGTCTTAGGACACACTTCTTACAAGTTTGATGAACTTTTCATTAATACCTGATGCTTTCATCACTTTACTGCCTCAAAGCAGCAACATCTAGTTTTTTCGCTCTTAAACTGATTTCCAGCCCGCGGAGAATCCAAAAGTAGATTTTTCCTACAAAACCTTTTTTGTTTTTTCAACCAAATAAAGTGTTTTAGGACACACTTCTTACAAGTTTGATGACATGTGCATGAATACCTGATGCTTTCATCACTTTACTGCCTCAAAGCAGCAACATCTTTTTTATGCTCTTAAACTGATTTTCAGCCCACAGAGAGACCAATACTGGAACTTTTACTAAACAAAACCTTTTTTTGGGTTTTCAACAAAAGAAAGTGTCTTAGGAAACACTTCTTACAAGTTTGATGACATTTTCAAATACCTGATGCTTTCATCACTTTTACTGCCTCAAAGCAACATCTTTTTTATGCTCTTAAACTGATTTTCAGCCCACAGAGAGACCAAAAGTGTATTTACTAAACAAAACCTTTTTTTTGGGTATTCAACCAAAGAAAGTGTCTTAGGACACTATTCTTACAAGTTTGATGACATGTGCATGAATACCTGATGCTTTCATCACTTTACTGCCTCAAAGCAGCAACATCTTGTTTTATGCTCTTAAACTGATTTTCAGCCCACAGAGAGACCAAAAGTGCAACTTTTACTAAAAAAACCTTTTTTCTGGGTTTCAACAAAGAAAGTGTCTTAGGACACATTCTTACAAGTTTGATGACATGTGCATGAATACCTGATGCTTTCATCGCTTTACTGCCTCAAAGCAGCAACATCTAGTTTTATGCTCTTAAACTGATTTTCAGCCCGCTGAAAGACCAAAAGTGCAACTTACTAAACAAAACCTTTTTTTTTGGTTTTTCAACCAAAGAAAGTGTCTTAGGACACACTTCTTACAAGTTTGATGACATGTGCATGAATACCTGATGCTTTCATCTTTACTGCCTCAAAGCAGCAACATCTAGTTTTTATGCTCTTAAACTGATTTTCAGCCCACAGAGAGACCAAAAGTATTTTTACTAAACAAAACCTTTTTTCTGAGTTTCAAAAAGAAAGTGTCTTAGGACACTATTCTTACAAGTTTGATGACATTGCATGATTACCTGATGCTTTCATCACTTTACTGCCTCAAAGCAGCAACATCTAGTTTTTATGCTCTTAAACTGATTTCCAGCCCAGAGTCCAAAAGTAGATTTTCCTACAGAAAACCCTTTTTTTTTTTTTTTCAACCAAATAAAGTATTTTAGGACACAATTCTTACAAGTTTGATGACATTTTCATGAATACCTGATGCTTTCATCACTTTACTGCCTCAAAGCAGCAACATCTTGTTTTTATGCTCTTAAACTGATTTTCAGCCCGCAGAGAGACCAAAAGTGCAACTTACTAAACAAAACCTTTTTTCTGGGTATTCAACCAAAGAAAGAGTCTTAGGACACACTTCTTACAAGTTTGATGAACTTTCATTAATACCTGATGCTTTCATCACTTTACTGCCTCAAAGCAGCAACATCTAGTTTTTATGTCTTAAACTGATTTCCAGCCCGCGGAGAATCCAAAAGTAGATTTTCCTACAGAAAACCCTTTTTGTTTTTTCAACCAAATAAAGTGTTTTAGGACACAATTCTTACAAGTTTGATGACATGCATGAATACCTGATGCTTTCATCACTTTACTGCCTCAAAGCAGCAATATCTAGAATTTTTATGCTCTTAAACTGATTTTTCAGCCCACAGAGACCAATACTGGATTTTACTAAACAAAACCTTTTTCCTGAGTTTTCAACAAAAGAAAGTGTCTTAGGACACTATTCTTACAAGTTTGATGACATGTGCATGAATACCTGATGCTTTCATCACTTTACTGCCTCAAAGCAGCAACATCTAGTTTTTATGCTCTTAAACTGATTTCCAGCCCACAGAGTCCAAAAGTAGATTTTCCTACAGAAAACCCTTTTTTTTTTTTTTTCAACCAAATAAAGTATTTTAGGACACAATTCTTACAAGTTTGATGACATTTTCATGAATACCTGATGCTTTCATCACTTTACTGCCTCAAAGCAGCAACATCTTGTTTTTATGCTCTTAAACTGATTTTCAGCCCGCAGAGAGACCAAAAGTGCAACTTACTAAACAAAACCTTTTTTCTGGGTATTCAACCAAAGAAAGAGTCTTAGGACACACTTCTTACAAGTTTGATGAACTTTTCATTAATACCTGATGCTTTCATCACTTTACTGCCTCAAAGCAGCAACATCTAGTTTTTTCGCTCTTAAACTGATTTCCAGCCCGCGGAGAATCCAAAAGTAGATTTTCCTACAGAAAACCCTTTTTTGTTTTTCAACCAAATAAAGTGTTTTAGGACACAATTCTTACAAGTTTGATGACATGTGCATGAATACCTGATGCTTTCATCACTTTACTGCCTCAAAGCAGCAACATCTAGTTTTTATGCTCTTAAACTGATTTTCAGCCCACAGAGACCAATACTGGATTTTACTAAACAAAACCTTTTTTCCTGGTTTTCAACAAAAGAAAGTGTCTTAGGACACTATTCTTACAAGTTTGATGACATGTGCATGAATACCTGATGCTTTCATCACTTTACTGCCTCAAAGCAGCAACATCTAGTTTTTATGCTCTTAAACTGATTTCCAGCCCACAGAGAGTCCAAAAGTAGATTTTCCTACAGAAAACCTTTTTTTGTTTTTCAACCAAAGAAAGTGTCTTAGGACACACTTCTTACAAGTTTGATGACATTTTCATGAATACCTGATGCTTTCATCACTTTACTGCCTCAAAGCAGCAACATCTTGTTTTTATGCTCTTAAACTGATTTTCAGCCCGCAGAGAGACCAAAAGTGCAACTTACTAAACAAAACCTTTTTTCTGGGTATTCAACCAAAGAAAGAGTCTTAGGACACACTTCTTACAAGTTTGATGAACTTTTCATTAATACCTGATGCTTTCATCACTTTACTGCCTCAAAGCAGCAACATCTAGTTTTTTCGCTCTTAAACTGATTTCCAGCCCGCGGAGAATCCAAAAGTAGATTTTCCTACAGAAAACCCTTTTTTGTTTTTCAACCAAATAAAGTGTTTTAGGACACAATTCTTACAAGTTTGATGACATGTGCATGAATACCTGATGCTTTCATCACTTTACTGCCTCAAAGCAGCAACATCTAGTTTTTATGCTCTTAAACTGATTTTCAGCCCACAGAGAGACCAATACTGGATTTTACTAAACAAAACCTTTTTCCTGGGTTTTTCAACAAAAGTGTCTTAGGACACTATTCTAAGTTTGATGACATGTGCATGAATACCTGATGCTTTCATCACTTTTACTGCCCTCAAAGCAGCAACATCTAGTTTTTATGCTCTTAAACTGATTTCCAGCCCACAGAGAGTCCAAAAGTAGATTTTCCTACAGAAAACCCTTTTTTTTGTTTTTCAACAAAAGAAAGTGTCTTAGGACACTATTCTTACAAGTTTGATGACATGTGCATGAATACCTGATGATTTCATCACTTTACTGCCTCAAAGCAGCAACATCTAGGTTTTATGCTCTTAAACTGATTTTCAGCCCACAGAGAGACCAATACTGGATTTTACTAAACAAAACCTTTTTCCTGGGTTTTCAACAAAAGAAAGTGTCTTAGGACACTATTCTTACAAGTTTGATGACATGTGCATGAATACCTGATGCTTTCATCACTTTACTGCCTCAAAGCAGCAACATCTTGTTTTTATGCTCTTAAACTGATTTTCAGCCCGCAGAGAGACCAAAAGTGTATTTTACTAAACAAAACGTTTTTTCTGGGTATTCAACCAAAGAAAGAGTCTTAGGACACACTTCTTACAAGTTTGATGAACTTTTCATTAATACCTGATGCTTTCATCACTTTACTGCCTCAAAGCAGCAACATCTTGTTTTTATGCTCTTAAACTGATTTTCAGCCCGCAGAGAGACCAAAAGTGCAACTTACTAAACAAAACCTTTTTTCTGGGTATTCAACCAAAGAAAGTGTCTTAGGACACACTTCTTACAAGTTTGATGACATTTTCATGAATACCTGATGCTTTCATCACTTTACTGCCTCAAAGCAGCAACATCTTGTTTTTATGCTCTTAAACTGATTTTCAGCCCGCAGAGAGACCAAAAGTGCAACTTACTAAATAAAAACCTTTTTTCTTGGTATTCAACCAAAGAAAGTGTCTTAGGACACACTTCTTACAAGTTTGATGACATTTTCATGAATACCTGATGCTTTCATCACTTTACTGCCTCAAAGCAGCAACATCTTGTTTTTATGCTCTTAAACTGATTTTCAGCCCGCAGAGAGACCAAAAGTGTATTTTACTAAACAAAACCTTTTTTTCAGGGTTTTCTACCAAAGAAAGAGTCTTAGGACACACTTCTTACAAGTTTGATGACATTTTCATGAATACCTGATGCTTTCATCACTTTACTGCCTCAAAGCAGCAACATCTTGTTTTTTTGCTCTTAAACTGATTTTCAGCCCGCAGAGAGACCAAAAGTGTATTTTACTAAACAAAACCTTTTTTTCAGGGTTTTCTACCAAAGAAAGTGTCTTAGGACACACTTCTTTCAAGTTTGATGACATTTTCATGAATACCTGATGCTTTCATCACTTTACTGCCTCAAAGCAGTAACATCTTGTTTTTATGCTCTTAAACTGATTTTCAGCCCGCAGAGAGACCAAAAGTGCAACTTACTAAACAAAACCTTTTTTTCAGGGTTTTCAACCAAAGAAAGTGTCTTAGGACACACTTCTTACAAGTTTGATGACATTTTCATGAATACCTGATGCTTTCATCACTTTACTGCCTCAAATCAGCAACATCTTGTTTTTATGTTCTTAAACTGATTTTCATCCCGCAGAGAGACCAAAAGTGTATTTTACTAAACAAAACCTTTTTTTCAGGGTTTTCAACAAAGAAAGTGTCTTAGGACACACTTCTTACAAGTTTGATGACATTTTCATGAATTCCTGATGCTTTCATCACTTTATTGCCTCAAAGCAGCAACATCTTGTTTTTATGCTCTTAAACTGATTTTCAGCCCGCTGAAAGACCAAAAGTGCAACTTACTAAACAAAACCTTTTTTTCATGGTTTTCAACCAAAGAAAGTGTCTTAGGACACACTTCTTACAAGTTTGATGACATTTTCATGAATACCTGATGCTTTCATCACTTTATTGCCTCAAAGCAGCAACATCTTGTTTTTATGCTCTTAAACTGATTTTCAGCCCGCAGAGAGACCAAAAGTGTATTTTACTAAACAAAACCTTTTTTTCAGGGTTTTCAACAAAAGAAAGTGTCTTAGGACACACTTCTTACAAGTTTGATGACATTTTCATGAATACCTGATGCTTTCATCACTTTATTGCCTCAAAGCAGCAACATCTTGTTTTTATGCTCTTAAACTGATTTTCAGCCCGCTGAAAGACCAAAAGTGCAACTTACTAAACAAAACCTTTTTTTCAGGGTTTTCAACCAAAGAAAGTGTCTTCTTACAAGTTTGATGACATTTTCATGAATACCTGATGCTTTCATCACTTTACTGCCTCAAAGCAGTAACATCTTGTTTTTATGCTCTTAAACTGATTTTCAGCCCGCAGAGAGACCAAAAGTGCAACTTACTAAACAAAACCTTTTTTTCAGGGTTTTCAACCAAAGAAATTGTCTTAGGACACACTTCTTACAAGTTTGATGACATTTTCATGAATACCTGATGCTTTCATCACTTTACTGCCTCAAATCAGCAACATCTTGTTTTTATGTTCTTAAACTGATTTTCAGCCCGCAGAGAGACCAAAAGTGTATTTTACTAAACAAAACCTTTTTTTCAGGGTTTTCAACAAAAGAAAGTGTCTTAGGACACACTTCTTACAAGTTTGATGACATTTTCATGGAATACCTGATGCTTTCATCACTTTATTGCCTCAAAGCAGCAACATCTTGTTTTTATGCTCTTAAACTGATTTTCAGCCCGCTGAAAGACCAAAAGTGCAACTTACTAAACAAAACCTTTTTTTCAGGGTTTTCAACCAAAGAAAGTGTCTTAGGACACACTTCTTACAAGTTTGATGACATTTTCATGAATACCTGATGCTTTCATCACTTTATTGCCTCAAAGCAGCAACATCTTGTTTTTATGCTCTTAAACTGATTTTCAGCCCGCTGAAAGACCAAAAGTGCAACTTACTAAACAAAACCTTTTTTTCAGGGTTTTCAACCAAAAGTGTCTTAGGACACACTTCTTACAAGTTTGATGACATTTTCATGAATACCTGATGCTTTCATCACTTTACTGCCTCAAAGCAGCAACATCTTGTTTTTATGCTCTTAAACTGATTTTCAGCGCGCAGAGAGACCAAAAGTGTATTTTACTAAACAAAACCTTTTTTTCAGGGTCTTCTACCAAAGAAAGTGTCTTAGGACACACTTCTTACAAGTTTGATGACATTTTCATGAATACCTGATGCTTTCATCACTTTATTGCCTCAAAGCAGCAACATCTTGTTTTTATGCTCTTAAACTGATTTTCAGCCCGCTGAAAGACCAAAAGTGCAACTTACTAAACAAAACCTTTTTTCAGGGTTTTCAACCAAAAGTGTCTTAGGACACACTATTCTTACAAGTTTGATGACATGTGCATGAATACCTGATGCTTTCATCACTTTACTGCCTCAAAGCAGCAACATCTAGTTTTTATGCTCTTAAACTGATTTTCAGCCCGCTGAAAGACCAAAAGTGCAACTTACTAAACAAAACCTTTTTTTCAGGGTTTTCAACCAAAGAAAGTGTCTTAGGACACACTATTCTTACAAGTTTGATGACATGTGCATGAATACCTGATGCTTTCATCACTTTACTGCCTCAAAGCAGCAACATCTAGTTTTTATGCTCTTAAACTGATTTCCAGCCCACAGAGAGTCCAAAAGTAGATTTTCCTACAGAAAACCCTTTTTTTTTTTTTTTCAACCAAATAAAGTGTTTTAGGACACAATTCTTACAAGTTTGATGACATTTTCATGAATACCTGATGCTTTCATCACTTTACTGCCTCAAAGCAGCAACATCTTGTTTTTATGCTCTTAAACTGATTTTCAGCCCGCTGAAAGACCAAAAGTGTATTTTACTAAACAAAACCTTTTTTTCAGGGTTTTCAACCAAAGAAAGTGTCTTAGGACACACTTCTTACAAGTTTGATGACATTTTCATGAATACCTGATGCTTTCATCACTTTACTGCCTCAAATCAGCAACATCTTGTTTTTATGTTCTTAAACTGATTTTCAGCCCGCAGAGAGACAAAAGTGTATTTTACTAAACAAAACCTTTTTTCAGGGTTTTCAACAAAAGTGTCTTAGGACACACTTCTTACAAGTTTGATGACATTTTCATGAATACCTGATGCTTTCATCACTTTATTGCCTCAAAGCAGCAACATCTTGTTTTTATGCTCTTAAACTGATTTTCAGCCCGCTGAAAGACCAAAAAGTGCAACTTACTAAACAAAACCTTTTTTCAGGGTTTTCAACCAAAGAAAGTGTCTTAGGACACACTTCTTACAAGTTTGATGACATTTTCATGAATACCTGATGCTTTCATCACTTTATTGCCTCAAAGCAGCAACATCTTGTTTTTATGCTCTTAAACTGATTTTCAGCCCGCTGAAAGAAGACCAAAAAGTGCAACTTACTAAACAAAACCTTTTTTCAGGGTTTTCAACCAAAGAAAGTGTCTTAGGACACACTATTCTTACAAGTTTGATGACATGTGCATGAATACCTGATGCTTTCATCACTTTACTGCCTCAAAGCAGCAACATCTAGTTTTTATGCTCTTAAACTGATTTTCAGCCCGCTGAAAGACCAAAAGTGCAACTTACTAAACAAAACCTTTTTTTTCAGGGTTTCAACAAAGAAAGTGTCTTAGGACACACTATTCTTACAAGTTTGATGACATGTGCATGAATACCTGATGCTTTCATCACTTTACTGCCTCAAAAGCAGCAACATCTAGTTTTTATGCTCTTAAACTGATTTCCAGCCCACAGAGAGTCCAAAAGTAGATTTTCCTACAGAAAACCCTTTTTTTTTTTTTTTCAACCAAATAAAGTGTTTTAGGACACAATTCTTACAAGTTTGATGACATTTTCATGAATACCTGATGCTTTCATCACTTTACTGCCTCAAAGCAGCAACATCTTGTTTTTATGCTCTTAAACTGATTTTCAGCCCGCAGAGAGACCAAAAGTGCAAATTACTAAACAAAACCTTTTTTCTGGGTATTCAACCAAAGAAAGAGTCTTAGGACACACTTCTTACAAGTTTGATGAACTTTTCATTAATACCTGATGCTTTCATCACTTTACTGCCTCAAAGCAGCAACATCTAGTTTTTTCGCTCTTAAACTGATTTCCAGCCCGCGGAGAATCCCCAAAAGTGTATTTTCCTACAGAAAACCCTTTTTTGTTTTTCAACCAAATAAAGTGTTTTAGGACACAATTCTTACAAGTTTGATGACATGTGCATGAATACCTGATGCTTTCATCACTTTACTGCCTCAAAGCAGCAACATCTAGTTTTTATGCTCTTAAACTGATTTTCAGCCCACAGAGAGACCAATACTGGATTTTACTAAACAAAACCTTTTTCCTGGGTTTTCAACAAAAGAAAGTGTCTTAGGACACTATTCTTACAAGTTTGATGACATGTGCATGAATACCTGATGCTTTCATCACTTTACTGCCTCAAAGCAGCAACATCTAGTTTTTATGCTCTTAAACTGATTTTCAGCCCACAGAGAGACCAATAGTGGATTTTCCTAAAGAAAACCTTTTTCCCTGGGTTTTAAACCAAAGAAAGTGTCTTAGGACACCATTCTTACAAGTTTGATGACATGTGCATGAATACCTGATGCTTTCATCACTTTACTGCCTCAAAGCAGCAACATCTAGTTTTTATGCTCTTAAACTGATTTTCAGCCCACAGAGAGACCAATACTGGATTTTACTAAACAAAACCTTTTTCCTGGGTTTTCAACAAAAGAAAGTGTCTTAGGACACTATTCTTACAAGTTTGATGACATGTGCATGAATACCTGATGCTTTCATCACTTTACTGCCTCAAAGCAGTAACATCTTGTTTTTATGCTCTTAAACTGATTTTCAGCCCGCAGAGAGACCAAAAGTGCAACTTACTAAACAAACCCTTTTTTTGGGTTTTCAACCAAAGAAAGTGTCTTAGGACACTATAATTACAAGTTTGATGACATGTGCATGAATACCTGATGCTTTCATCACTTTACTGCCTCAAAGCAGCAACATCTAGTTTTTATGCTCTTAAACTGATTTTCAGCCCACAGACCAATAGTGGATTTTCCTAAAGAAAACCTTTTTGCTGGGTTTTAAACAAAAGAAAGTGTCTTAGGACATTATTCTTACAAGTTTGATGACATTTTCATGAATACCTGATGCTTTCATCACTTTACTGCCTCAAATCAGCAACATCTTGTTTTTATGCTCTTAAACTGATTTTCAGCCCGCAGAGAGACCAAAAGTGTATTTTACTAAACAAAACCTTTTTTTCAGGGTTTTCAACAAAAGAAAGTGTCTTAGGACACACTTCTTACAAGTTTGATGACATTTTTTGAAATACCTGATGCTTTCATCACTTTATTGCCTCAAAGCAGCAACATCTTGTTTTTATGCTCTTAAACTGATTTTCAGCCCGCTGAAAGACCAAAAGTGCAACTTACTAAACAAAACCTTTTTTTCAGGGTTTTCAACCAAAGAAAGTGTCTTGGAGCACCATTCTTACAAGTTTGATGACATTTTCATGAATACCTGATGCTTTCATCACTTTACTGCCTCAAAGCAGCAACATCTAGTTTTTATGCTCTTAAACTGATTTCCAGCCCGCAGAGAGTCCAAAAGTAGATTTTACTAAACAAAACCTTTTTCCTGGGTTTTTAAACCAAAAAGTGTCTTAGGACACCATTCTTACACGTTTGATGACATTTGCATGAATACCTGATGCTTTCATCACTTTACTGCCTCAAAGCAGCAACATCTAGTTTTTCGCTCTGCCTTAAACTGATTTCCAGCCCGCGGAGAATCCAAAAGTAGATTTTCCTACAGAAAACCCTTTTTTGTTTTTCAACCAAATAAAGTGTTTTAGGACACAATTCTTACAAGTTTGATGACATGTGCATGAATACCTGATCCTTTCATCACTTTTCCGCCTCAAAGCAGCAACATCTAGTTTTATGCTCTTAAACTGATTTTCAGCCCACAGAGACCAATACTGGATTTTACTAAACAAAACCTTTTTCCTGGGTTTTCAACAAAAGAAAGTGTCTTAGGACACTATTCTTACAAGTTTGATGACATGTGCATGAATACCTGATGCTTTCATCACTTTACTGCCTCAAAGCAGCAACATCTAGTTTTTATGCTCTTAAACTGATTTCCAGCCCACAGAGAGTCCAAAAGTAGATTTTCCTACAGAAAACCCTTTTTTTTGTTTTTCAACAAAAGAAAGTGTCTTAGGACACTATTCTTACAAGTTTGATGACATGTGCATGAATACCTGATGATTTCATCACTTTACTGCCTCAAAGCAGCAACATCTAGTTTTTATGCTCTTAAACTGATTTTCAGCCCGCAGAGAGACCAAAAGTGCAACTTACTAAACAAAACCTTTTTTTCAGGGTTTTCAACCAAAGAAAGTGTCTTAGTACACACTTCTTACAAGTTTGATGACATTTTCATGAATACCTGATGCTTTCATCACTTTACTGCCTCAAAGCAGTAATATCTTGTTTTTATGCTCTTAAACTGATTTTCAGCCCGCAGAGAGACCAAAAGTGCAACTTACTAAACAAAACCTTTTTTTCAGGGTTTTCAACCAAAGAAAGTGTCTTAGGACACACTTCTTACAAGTTTGATGACATTTTCATGAATACCTGATGCTTTCATCACTTTACTGCCTCAAATCAGCAACATCTTGTTTTTATGCTCTTAAACTGATTTTCAGCCCGCAGAGAGACCAAAAGTGTATTTTACTAAACAAAACCTTTTTTCTTTTTTTTCAACAAAAGAAAGTGTCTTAGGACACACTTCTTACAAGTTTGATGACATTTTC
Source organism: Liparis tanakae (assembly GCA_036178185.1). Classification (NCBI taxonomy): domain Eukaryota; kingdom Metazoa; phylum Chordata; class Actinopteri; order Perciformes; family Liparidae; genus Liparis; species Liparis tanakae. Next base: position 34,085 of record JAYMGU010000432.1, on the reverse strand, counting down.
ATGAATACCTGATGCTTTCATCACTTTATTGCCTCAAAGCAGCAACATCTTGTTTTTATGCTCTTAAACTGATTTTCAGCCCGCTGAAAGACCAAAAGTGCAACTTACTAAACAAAACCTTTTTTTCAGGGTTTTCAACCAAAGAAAGTGTCTTAGGACACCATTCTTACAAGTTTGATGACATTTTCATGAATACCTGATGCTTTCATCACTTTACTGCCTCAAAGCAGCAACATCTTGTTTTTTATGCTCTTAAACTGATTTTCAGCCCGCAGAGAGACCAAAAGTGCAACTTACTAAACAAAACCTTTTTTTCAGGGTTTTCAACCAAAGAAAGTGTCTTAGGACACACTTCTTACAAGTTTGATGACATTTTCATGAATACCTGATGCTTTCATCACTTTACTGCCTCAAAGCAGCAACATCTTGTTTTTATGCTCTTAAACTGATTTTCAGCCCGCAGAGAGACCAAAAGTGCAACTTACTAAACAAAACCTTTTTTCTGGGTATTCAACCAAAGAAAGTGTCTTAGGACACACTTCTTACAAGTTTGATGACATTTTCATGAATACCTGATCCTTTCATCACTTTACTGCCTCAAAGCAGCAACATCTAGTTTTTATGCTCTTAAACTGATTTTCAGCCCACAGAGAGACCAATACTGGATTTTACTAAACAAAACCTTTTTCCTGGGTTTTCAACAAAAGAAAGTGTCTTAGGACACTATTCTTACAAGTTTGATGACATGTGCATGAATACCTGATGCTTTCATCACTTTACTGCCTCAAAGCAGCAACATCTAGTTTTTATGCTCTTAAACTGATTTCCAGCCCACAGAGAGTCCAAAAGTAGATTTTCCTACAGAAAACCCTTTTTTTTGTTTTTCAACAAAAGAAAGTGTCTTAGGACACTATTCTTACAAGTTTGATGACATGTGCATGAATACCTGATGATTTCATCACTTTACTGCCTCAAAGCAGCAACATCTAGGTTTTATGCTCTTAAACTGATTTTCAGCCCACAGAGAGACCAATACTGGATTTTACTAAACAAAACCTTTTTTTCAGGGTTTTCAACCAAAGAAAGTGTCTTAGTACACACTTCTTACAAGTTTGATGACATTTTCATGAATACCTGATGCTTTCATCACTTTACTGCCTCAAAGCAGTAATATCTTGTTTTTATGCTCTTAAACTGATTTTCAGCCCGCAGAGAGACCAAAAGTGCAACTTACTAAACAAAACCTTTTTTTCAGGGTTTTCAACCAAAGAAAGTGTCTTAGGACACACTTCTTACAAGTTTGATGACATGTGCATGAATACCTGATGCTTTAATCACTTTACTGCCTCAAAGCAGCAACATCTAGTTTTTATGCTCTTAAACTGATTTTCAGCCCACAGAGAGACCAATAGTGGATTTTCCTAAAGAAAACCTTTTTGCTGGGTTTTAAACAAAAGAAAGTGTCTTAGGACATTATTCTTACAAGTTTGATGACATGTGCATGAATACCTGATGCTTTCATCACTTTACTGCCTCAAAGCAGCAACATCTAGTTTTTATGCTCTTAAACTGATTTTCAGCCCGCAGAGAGACCAAAAGTGCAACTTACTAAACAAAACCTTTTTTTCAGGGTTTTCAACCAAAGAAAGTGTCTTAGTACACACTTCTTACAAGTTTGATGACATTTTCATGAATACCTGATGCTTTCATCACTTTACTGCCTCAAAGCAGTAATATCTTGTTTTTATGCTCTTAAACTGATTTTCAGCCCGCAGAGAGACCAAAAGTGCAACTTACTAAACAAAACCTTTTTTTCAGGGTTTTCAACCAAAGAAAGTGTCTTAGGACACACTTCTTACAAGTTTGATGACATTTTCATGAATACCTGATGCTTTCATCACTTTACTGCCTCAAATCAGCAACATCTTGTTTTTATGCTCTTAAACTGATTTTCAGCCCGCAGAGAGACCAAAAGTGTATTTTACTAAACAAAACCTTTTTTTCAGGGTTTTCAACAAAAGAAAGTGTCTTAGGACACACTTCTTACAAGTTTGATGACATTTTCATGAATACCTGATGCTTTCATCACTTTATTGCCTCAAAGCAGCAACATCTTGTTTTTATGCTCTTAAACTGATTTTCAGCCCGCTGAAAGACCAAAAGTGCAACTTACTAAACAAAACCTTTTTTTCAGGGTTTTCAACCAAAGAAAGTGTCTTAGGACACCATTCTTACAAGTTTGATGACATTTTCATGAATACCTGATGCTTTCATCACTTTACTGCCTCAAAGCAGCAACATCTAGTTTTTATGCTCTTAAACTGATTTTCAGCCCACAGAGAGACCAATACTGGATTTTTACTAAACAAAACCTTTTCCTGGGTTTTCAACAAAAGAAAGTGTCTTAGGACACTATTCTTACAAGTTTGATGACATGTGCATGAATACCTGATGCTTTCATCACTTTACTGCCTCAAAGCAGCAACATCTAGTTTTTATGCTCTTAAACTGATTTCCAGCCCACAGAGAGTCCAAAAGTAGATTTTCCTACAGAAAACCCTTTTTTTTGTTTTTTTAAAAGAAAGTGTCTTAGGACACTATTCTTACAAGTTTGATGACATGTGCATGAATACCTGATGATTTCATCACTTTACTGCCTCAAAGCAGCAACATCTAGGTTTTATGCTCTTAAACTGATTTTCAGCCCACAGAGAGACCAATACTGGATTTTACTAAACAAAACCTTTTTTTCAGGGTTTTCAACCAAAGAAAGTGTCTTAGTACACACTTTCTTAAGTTTGATGACATTTTCATGAATACCTGATGCTTTCATCACTTTACTGCCTCAAAGCAGTAATATCTTGTTTTATGCTCTTAAACTGATTTTCAGCCAGAGAGACCAAAAGTGCAACTTACTAAACAAAACCTTTTTTCAGGGTTTTCAACCAAAGAAAGTGTCTTAGGACACACTTCTTACAAGTTTGATGACATGTGCATGAATACCTGATGCTTTAATCACTTTACTGCCTCAAAGCAGCAACATCTAGTTTTTATGCTCTTAAACTGATTTTCAGCCCACAGAGAGACCAATAGTGGATTTTCCTAAAAAAACCTTTTGCTGGGTTTTAAACAAAAGAAAGTGTCTTAGGACATTATTCTTACAAGTTTGATGACATGTGCATGAATACCTGATGCTTTCATCACTTTACTGCCTCAAAGCAGCAACATCTAGTTTTTATGCTCTTAAACTGATTTTCAGCCCGCAGAGAGACCAAAAGTGCAACTTACTAACAAAACCTTTTTTTCAGGGTTTTCAAACCAAAAAGTGTCTTAGTACACACTTCTTACAAGTTTGATGACATTTTCATGAATACCTGATGCTTTCATCACTTTACTGCCTCAAAGCAGTAATATCTTGTTTTATGCTCTTAAACTGATTTTCAGCCGCAGAGAGACCAAAAGTGCAACTTACTAAACAAAACCTTTTTTTCAGGGTTTTCAACCAGAAAAAGGTGTCTTAGGACACACTTCTTACAAGTTTGATGACATTTTCATGAATACCTGATGCTTTCATCACTTTACTGCCTCAAATCAGCAACATCTTGTTTTTATGCTCTTAAACTGATTTTCAGCCCGCAGAGAGACCAAAAGTGTATTTTACTAAACAAAACCTTTTTTTCAGGGGTTTTTCAACAAAGAAAGTGTCTTAGGACACACTTCTTACAAGTTTGATGACATTTTCATGAATACCTGATGCTTTCATCACTTTATTGCCTCAAAGCAGCAACATCTTGTTTTTATGCTCTTAAACTGATTTTCAGCCCGCTGAAAGACCAAAAGTGCAACTTACTAAACAAAACCTTTTTTTCAGGTTTTTTCAACCAAAGTGTCTTAGGACACCATTCTTACAAGTTTGATGACATTTTCATGAATACCTGATGCTTTCATCACTTTACTGCCTCAAAGCAGCAACATCTAGTTTTTATGCTCTTAAACTGATTTCCAGCCCGCAGAGAGAGTCCAAAAGTAGATTTTACTAAACAAACCTTTTTCCTGGGTTTTAAACCAAAGAAAGTGTCTTAGGACACCATTCTTACACGTTTGATGACATTTGCATGAATACCTGATGCTTTCATCACTTTACTGCCTCAAAGCAGCAACATCTAGTTTTTTCGCTCTTAAACTGATTTCCAGCCCGCGGAGAATCCAAAAGTAGATTTTCCTACAGAAAACCCTTTTTGTTTTTTCAACCAAATAAAGTGTTTTAGGACACAATTCTTACAAGTTTGATGACATGTGCATGAATACCTGATCCTTTCATCACTTTACTGCCTCAAAGCAGCAACATCTAGTTTTTATGCTCTTAAACTGATTTTCAGCCCACAGAGAGACCAATACTGGATTTTACTAAACAAAACCTTTTTCCTGGGTTTTCAACAAAAGAAAGTGTCTTAGGACACTATTCTTACAAGTTTGATGACATGTGCATGAATACCTGATGCTTTCATCACTTTACTGCCTCAAAGCAGCAACATCTAGTTTTTATGCTCTTAAACTGATTTCCAGCCCACAGAGAGTCCAAAAGTAGATTTTCCTACAGAAAACCCTTTTTTTTGTTTTTCAACAAAAGAAAGTGTCTTAGGACACTATTCTTACAAGTTTGATGACATGTGCATGAATACCTGATGATTTCATCACTTTACTGCCTCAAAGCAGCAACATCTAGTTTTTATGCTCTTAAACTGATTTTCAGCCCAAGAGAGACCAAAGTGCAACTTACTAAACAAAAACCTTTTTTTCAGGGTTTTCAACCAAAAGTGTCTTAGTACACACTTCTTACAAGTTTGATGACATTTTCATGAATACCTGATGCTTTCATCACTTTATTGCCTCAAAAGCAGCAACATCTTGTTTTTATGCTCTTAAAACTGATTTTCAGCCGCTGAAAGACCAAAAGTGCAACTTACTAACAAAACCTTTTTTTTTCAGGGTTTTCCAAAGAAAGTGTCTTAGGACACCATTCTTACAAGTTTGATGACATTTTCATGAATACCTGATGCTTTCATCACTTTACTGCCTCAAAGCAGCAAGTTCTTGTTTCTATGCTCTTAAGCTGATTTGCAGCCGCGAGAGAGACCAAAAGTGCAACTTACTAAACAAAACCTTTTTTTCAGGGTTTTCAACCAAAAGTGTCTTAGGACACACTTCTTACAAGTTTGATGACATTTTCATGAATACCTGATGCTTTCATCACTTTACTGCCTCAAAGCAGCAACATCTTGTTTTTATGCTCTTAAACTGATTTTCAGCCCGCAGAGAGACCAAAAGTGCAACTTACTAAACAAAACCTTTTTTCTGGGTATTCAACCAAAGAAAGTGTCTTAGGACACACTTCTTACAAGTTTGATGACATTTTCATGAATACCTGATGCTTTCATTACTTTACTGCCTCAAAGCAGCAACATCTTGTTTTTATGCTCTTAAGCTGATTTTTAGCCCGCTGAAAGACCAAAAGTGCAACTTACTAAACAAAACCTTTTTTTCAGGGTTTTCAACAAAAGTGTCTTAGGACACACTTCTTACAAGTTTGATGACATTTTCATGAATACCTGATGCTTTCATCACTTTACTGCCTCAAAGCAGTAACATCTTGTTTATGCTCTTAAACTGATTTTCAGCCCAGAGAGACCAAAAGTGCAACTTACTAAACAAAACCTTTTTTTCAGGGTTTTCAACCAAAGAAAGTGTCTTAGGACACACTTTTTACAAGTTTGATGACATTTTCATGAATACCTGATGCTTTCATCACTTTACTGCCTCAAATCAGCAACATCTTGTTTTTATGCTCTTAAACTGATTTTCAGCCCATAAGAGACCAAAAGTGTATTTTACTAAACAAAACCTTTTTTTCAGGGTTTTCAACCAAAGAAAGTGTCTTAGGACACACTTCTTACAAGTTTGATGACATTTTCATGAATACCTGATGCTTTCATCACTTTATTGCCTCAAAGCAGCAACATCTTGTTTTTATGCTCTTAAACTGATTTTCAGCCCGCAGAGAGACCAAAAGTGTATTTTACTAACTAAAACCTTTTTTTCAGAGTTTTCAACCAAAGAAAGTGTCTTAGGACACACTTCTTACAAGTTTGATGACATTTTCATGAATACCTGATGCTTTCATCACTTTACTGCCTCAAAGCAGCAACATCTTGTTTTTATGCTTTTAAACTGATTTTCAGCCCGCAGAGAGACCAAAAGTGCAACTTACTAAATAAAAACCTTTTTTCTTGGTATTCGACCAGAGAGAGTGTCTTAGGACACACTTCTTACAAGTTTGATGACATTTTCATGAATACCTGATGCTTTCATCACTTTACTGCCTCAAAGCAGCAACATCTTGTTTTTATGCTCTTAAGCTGATTTTCAGCCCGCAGAGAGACCAAAAGTGCAACTTACTAAACAAAACCTTTTTTTCAGGTTTTTCCAAAGAAAGTGTCTTAGGACACACTTCTTACAAGTTTGATGACATTTTCATGAATACCTGATGCTTTCATCACTTTACTGCCTCAAATCAGCAACATCTTGTTTTTATGCTCTTAAACTGATTTTCAGCCCGCAGAGAGAAAAAGTGTATTTTACTAAACAAAACCCTTTTTTTCAGGGTTTTCAGCAAAGAAAGTGTCTTAGGACACACTTCTTACAAGTTTGATGACATTTTCATGAATACCTGATGCTTTCATCACTTTACTGCCTCAAAGCAGCAACATCTTGTTTTTATGCTCTTAAACTGATTTTCAGCCCGCAGAAGAGACCAAAAGGTGCAACTTACAAAACAAAACCTTTTTTCAGGGTTTTCAAAAGAAAGTGTCTTAGGACACTTTTACAAGTTTGATGACATTTTCATGAATACCTGATGCTTTCATCACTTTACTGCCTCAAAGCAGCAACATCTTGTTTTTATGCTCTTAAACTGATTTTTCAGCCCATAGAGAGACCAAAAGTGCAACTTACTAAACAAAACCTTTTTCTGGGTATTCAACCAAAGAAAGAGTCTTAGGACACACTTCTTACAAGTTTGATGACATTTTCATGAATACCTGATGCTTTCATCACTTTACTGCCTCAAAGCAGTAACATCTTGTTTTTATGCTCTTAAACTGATTTTCAGCCCGCAGAGAGAAAAGTGCAACTTACTAAACAAAAACCTTTTTTTTCAGGGTTTTCAACCAAAAAAGTGTCTTAGGACACACTTCTTACAAGTTTGATGACATTTTCATGAATACCTGATGCTTTCATCACTTTACTGCCTCAAAGCAGCAACATCTTGTTTTATGTTCTTAAACTGATTTTCAGCCCTGAAAAGACCAAAAGTGCAACTTACTAAACAAAACCTTTTTTTCAGGGTTTTCAACCAAAGAAAGTGTCTTAGGACACACTTCTTACAAGTTTGATGACATGTGCATGAATACCTGATGCTTTCATCTCTTTACTGCCTCAAAGCAGCAACATCTAGTTTTTATGCTCTTAAACTGATTTTCAGCCCACAGAGAGACCAATACTGGATTTTACTAAACAAAACCTTTTTCCTGAGTTTTCAACAAAAGAAAGTGTCTTAGGACACTATTCTTACAAGTTTGATGACATGTGCATGAATACCTGATGCTTTCATCACTTTACTGCCTCAAAGCAGCAACATCTAGTTTTTATGCTCTTAAACTGATTTCCAGCCCACAGAGTCCAAAAGTAGATTTTCCTACAGAAAACCCTTTTTTTTTTTTTTTCAACCAAATAAAGTATTTTAGGACACAATTCTTACAAGTTTGATGACATTTTCATGAATACCTGATGCTTTCATCACTTTACTGCCTCAAAGCAGCAACATCTTGTTTTTATGCTCTTAAACTGATTTTCAGCCATAGAGAGACCAAAAAGTGCAACTTACTAAACAAAACCTTTTTTCTGGGTATCAACCAAAGAAAAGAGTCTTAGGACACACTTCTTACAAGTTTGATGAACTTTTCATTAATACCTGATGCTTTCATCACTTTACTGCCTCAAAGCAGCAACATCTAGTTTTTTCGCTCTTAAACTGATTTCCAGCCCGCGGAGAATCCAAAAGTAGATTTTCCTACAGAAAACCCTTTTTTGTTTTTCAACCAAATAAAGTGTTTTAGGACACAATTCTTACAAGTTTGATGACATGTGCATGAATACCTGATGCTTTCATCACTTTACTGCCTCAAAGCAGCAACATCTAGTTTTTATGCTCTTAAACTGATTTTCAGCCCACAGAGACCAATACTGGATTTTACTAAACAAAACCTTTTTCCTGGGTTTTCAACAAAAGAAAGTGTCTTAGGACACTATTCTTACAAGTTTGATGACATGTGCATGAATACCTGATGATTTCATCACTTTACTGCCTCAAAGCAGCAATATCTTGTTTTTATGCTCTTAAACTGATTTTCAGCCCGCAGAGAGACCAAAAGTGTATTTTACTAAACAAAACGTTTTTTCTGGGTATTCAACCAAAGAAAGAGTCTTAGGACACACTTCTTACAAGTTTGATGAACTTTTCATTAATACCTGATGCTTTCATCACTTTACTGCCTCAAAGCAGCAACATCTTGTTTTTATGCTCTTAAACTGATTTTCAGCCGGCAGAGAGACCAAAAGTGCAACTTACTAAACAAAACCTTTTTCTGTATTCAACCAAAAGAAAGTGTCTTAGGACACACTTCTTACAAGTTTGATGACATTTTCATGAATACCTGATGCTTTCATCACTTTACTGCCTCAAAGCAGCAACATCTTGTTTTTATGCTCTTAAACTGATTTTCAGCCCGCAGAGAGACCAAAAGTGTATTTTTACTAAACAAAACCTTTTTTTTCAGGGTTTTTTACCAAAGAAAAAAGTCTTAGGACACACTTCTTACAAGTTTGATGACATTTTCATGAATACCTGATGCTTTCATCACTTTACTGCCTCAAAGCAGCAACATCTTGTTTTTTGCTCTTAAACTGATTTTCAGCCAAGCGAGACCAAAAGTGTATTTTACTAAACAAAACCTTTTTTTCAGGGTTTTTCTGCAAAGAAAGTGTCTTAGGACACACTTCTTTCAAGTTTGATGACATTTTCATGAATACCTGATGCTTTCATCACTTTACTGCCTCAAAGCAGTAACATCTTGTTTTATGCTCTTAAACTGATTTTTCAGCCCGCAGAGAGACCAAAAGTGCAACTTACTAAACAAAACCTTTTTTTTTCAGGGTTTTCAAACCAAAGAAAGTGTCTTAGGACACACTTCTTACAAGTTTGATGACATTTTCATGAATACCTGATGCTATCATCACTTTACTGCCTCAAATCAGCAACATCTTGTTTTTGTTCTTAAACTGATTTTCAGCCCGCAGAGAGACCAAAAGTGTATTTTACTAAACAAAACCTTTTTTTCAGGGTTTTCAACAAAAGAAAGTGTCTTAGGACACACTTCTTACAAGTTTGATGACATTTTCATGAATACCTGATGCTTTCATCACTTTATTGCCTCAAAGCAGCAACATCTTGTTTTATGCTCTTAAACTGATTTTCAGCCCGCTGAAAGACCAAAAGTGCAACTTACTAAACAAAACCTTTTTTTCATGGTTTTCAACCAAAGAAAGTGTCTTAGGACACACTTCTTACAAGTTTGATGACATTTTCATGAATACCTGATGCTTTCATCACTTTATTGCCTCAAAGCAGCAACATCTTGTTTTTATGCTCTTAAACTGATTTTCAGCCCGCAGAGAGACCAAAAGTGTATTTTACTAAACAAAACCTTTTTCAGGGTTTTCAACAAAAGAAAGTGTCTTAGGACACACTTCTTACAAGTTTGATGACATTTTCATGAATACCTGATGCTTTCATCACTTTATTGCCTCAAAGCAGCAACATCTTGTTTTTATGCTCTTAAACTGATTTTCAGCCCGCTGAAAGACCAAAAGTGCAACTTACTAAACAAAAACCTTTTTTCTGGGGTTTTCAACCAAAGAAAGTGTCTTAGGACACACTTCTTACAAGTTTGATGACATTTTCATGAATACCTGATGCTTTCATCACTTTACTGCCTCAAAGCAGTAACATCTTGTTTTATGCTCTTAAACTGATTTTCAGCCCGCAGAGAGAGACCAAAGTGCAACTTACTAAACAAAACCTTTTTTTTCAGGGTTTTTCCAAAGAAAGTGTCTTAGGACACACTTCTTACAAGTTTGATGACATTTTCATGAATACCTGATGCTTTCATCACTTTACTGCCTCAAATCAGCAACATCTTGTTTTATGTTCTTAAACTGATTTTCAGCCCGCATAGAGAGACCAAAAAGTGTATTTTACTAAACAAACCTTTTTTTTTCAGGGTTTTCAACAAAAAAGTGTCTTAGGACACACTTCTTACAAGTTTGATGACATTTTCATGAATACCTGATGCTTTCATCACTTTATTGCCTCAAAGCAGCAACATCTTGTTTTTTATGCTCTTAAACTGATTTTCAGCCCGCTGAAAGACCAAAAGTGCAACTTACTAAACAAAACCTTTTTTCAGGGTTTTCAACCAAAGAAAGTGTCTTAGGACACACTTCTTACAAGTTTGATGACATTTTCATGAATACCTGATGCTTTCATCACTTTACTGCCTCAAAGCAGCAACATCTTGTTTTTATGCTCTTAAACTGATTTTCAGGCGGCAGAGAGACCAAAAAGTGTATTTTACTAAACAAAACCTTTTTTCAGGGTCTTCTACCAAAAAGTGTCTTAGGACACACTTCTTACAAGTTTGATGACATTTTCATGAATACCTGATGCTTTCATCACTTTATTGCCTCAAAGCAGCAACATCTTGTTTTTATGCTCTTAAACTGATTTTCAGCCCGCTGAAAGACCAAAAGTGCAACTTACTAAACAAAACCTTTTTTTTTCAGGGGTTTTTTCAACCAAAAGTGTCTTAGGACACACTATTCTTACAAGTTTGATGACATGTGCATGAATACCTGATGCTTTCATCACTTTACTGCCTCAAAGCAGCAACATCTAGTTTTTATGCTCTTAAACTGATTTTCAGCCCGCTGAAAAGAAAAAGTGCAACTTACTAAACAAAACCTTTTTTTCAGGGTTTTCAACCAAAGAAAGTGTCTTAGGACACACTTCTTACAAGTTTGATGACATTTTCATGAATACCTGATGCTTTCATCACTTTATTGCCTCAAAGCAGCAACATCTTGTTTTTATGCTCTTAAACTGATTTTCAGCCCGCTGAAAGACCAAAAGTGCAACTTACTAAACAAAACCTTTTTTTCATGGTTTTCAACCAAAGAAAGTGTCTTAGGACACACTTCTTACAAGTTTGATGACATTTTCATGAATACCTGATGCTTTCATCACTTTATTGCCTCAAAGCAGCAACATCTTGTTTTTATGCTCTTAAACTGATTTTCAGCCCGCAGAGAGACCAAAAGTGTATTTTACTAAACAAAACCTTTTTTTCAGGGTTTTCAACAAAAGAAAGTGTCTTAGGACACACTTCTTACAAGTTTGATGACATTTTCATGAATACCTGATGCTTTCATCACTTTATTGCCTCAAAGCAGCAACATCTTGTTTTTATGCTCTTAAACTGATTTTCAGCCCGCTGAAAGACCAAAAGTGCAACTTACTAAACAAAACCTTTTTTCTGGGTTTTCAACCAAAGAAAGTGTCTTAGGACACACTTCTTACAAGTTTGATGACATTTTCATGAATACCTGATGCTTTCATCACTTTACTGCCTCAAAGCAGTAACATCTTGTTTTTATGCTCTTAAACTGATTTTCAGCCCGCAGAGAGACCAAAAGTGCAACTTACTAAACAAAACCTTTTTTTCAGGGTTTTCAACCAAAGAAAGTGTCTTAGGACACACTTCTTACAAGTTTGATGACATTTTCATGAATACCTGATGCTTTCATCACTTTACTGCCTCAAATCAGCAACATCTTGTTTTTATGCTCTTAAACTGATTTTCAGCCCGCAGAGACCAAAAGTGTATTTTACTAAACAAAACCTTTTTTTCAGGGTTTTCAACAAAAGTGTCTTAGGACACACTTCTTACAAGTTTGATGACATTTTCATGAATACCTGATGCTTTCATCACTTTATTGCCTGCCTCAAAGCAGCAACATCTTGTTTTTATGCTCTTAAACTGATTTTCAGCCCGCTGAAAGACCAAAAGTGCAACTTACTAAACAAAACCTTTTTTTTCAGGGTTTTCAACCAAAGAAAGTGTCTTAGGACACACTTCTTACAAGTTTGATGACATTTTCATGAATACCTGATGCTTTCATCACTTTACTGCCTCAAAGCAGCAACATCTTGTTTTATGCTCTTAAACTGATTTTTCAGCGCAGAGAGAGACCAAAAGTGTATTTTACTAAACAAAACCTTTTTTTCAGGGTCTTCTACCAAAAAAGTGTCTTAGGACACACTTCTTACAAGTTTGATGACATTTTCATGAATACCTGATGCTTTCATCACTTTATTGCCTCAAAGCAGCAACATCTTGTTTTATGCTCTTAAACTGATTTTCAGCCCGCTGAAAGACCAAAAGTGCAACTTACTAAACAAAACCTTTTTTTTCAGGGTTTTCAACCAAAGAAAAGTGTCTTAGGACACACTATTCTTACAAGTTTGATGACATGTGCATGAATACCTGATGCTTTCATCACTTTACTGCCTCAAAGCAGCAACATCTAGTTTTTAGCTCTTAAACTGATTTTCAGCCCGCTGAAAGACCAAAAGTGCAACTTACTAAACAAAACCTTTTTCAGGGGGTTTTTCAAACCAAAGAAAGTGTCTTAGGACACACTATTCTTACAAGTTTGATGACATGTGCATGAATACCTGATGCTTTCATCACTTTACTGCCTCAAAGCTGTATCTTCTAGTTTTTATGCTCTTAAACTGATTTCCAGCCCACAGAGAGTCCAAAAGTAGATTTTCCTACAGAAAACCCTTTTTTTTTTTTTCAACCAAATAAAGTGTTTTAGGACACAATTCTTACAAGTTTGATGACATTTTCATGAATACCTGATGCTTTCATCACTTTACTGCCTCAAAGCAGCAACATCTTGTTTTTATGCTCTTAAACTGATTTTCAGCCCGCAGAGACCAAAGTGCAACTTACTAAACAAAACCTTTTTTCTGGGTATTCAACCAAAGAAAGAGTCTTAGGACACACTTCTTACAAGTTTGATGAACTTTTCATTAATACCTGATGCTTTCATCACTTTACTGCCTCAAAGCAGCAACATCTAGTTTTTTCGCTCTTAAACTGATTTCCAGCCCGCGGAGAATCCAAAAGTAGATTTTCCTACAGAAAACCCTTTTTTGTTTTTCAACCAAATAAAGTGTTTTAGGACACAATTCTTACAAGTTTGATGACATGTGCATGAATACCTGATGCTTTCATCACTTTACTGCCTCAAAGCAGCAACATCTAGTTTGTATGCTCTTAAACTGATTTTCCAGCCCACAGAGAGACCAATACTGGATTTTACTAAACAAAACCTTTTTCCTGGGTTTTCAACAAAAGAAAGTGTCTTAGGACACTATTCTTACAAGTTTGATGACATGTGCATGAATACCTGATGATTTCATCACTTTACTGCCTCAAAGCAGCAATATCTTGTTTTTATGCTCTTAAACTGATTTTCAGCCCGCAGAGAGACCAAAAGTGTATTTTACTAAACAAAACGTTTTTTCTGGGTATTCAACCAAAAAGAGTCTTAGGACACACTTCTTACAAGTTTGATGAACTTTTCATTAATACCTGATGCTTTCATCACTTTACTGCCTCAAAGCAGCAACATCTTGTTTTATGCTCTTAAACTGATTTTTCCAGCCCAGAGAGAGACCAAAAGTGCAACTTACTAAACAAAACCTTTTTCTGGGTATTCAACCAAAGAAAGTGTCTTAGGACACACTTCTTACAAGTTTGATGACATTTTCATGAATACCTGATGCTTTCATCACTTTACTGCCTCAAAGCAGCAACATCTTGTTTTTATGCTCTTAAACTGATTTTCAGCCCGCAGAGAGACCAAAAGTGTATTTTACTAAACAAAAACCTTTTTTTTCAGGGTTTTCTACCAAAGAAAGAGTCTTAGGACACACTTCTTACAAGTTTGATGACATTTTCATGAATACCTGATGCTTTCATCACTTTACTGCCTCAAAAGCAGCAACATCTTGTTTTTGCCCTTAAACTAATTTTCAGCCCGCAGCGAGACCAAAAGTGTATTTTACTAAACAAAACCTTTTTTTCAGGGTTTTCTACCAAAGAAAGTGTCTTAGGACACACTTCTTTCAAGTTTGATGACATTTTCATGAATACCTGATGCTTTCATCACTTTACTGCCTCAAAGCAGTAACATCTTGTTTTTATGCTCTTAAACTGATTTTCAGCCCGAGAGAGACCAAAAGTGCAACTTACTAAACAAAACCTTTTTTTCAGGGTTTTCAACCAAAGAAAGTGTCTTAGGACACACTTCTTACAAGTTTGATGACATTTTCATGAATACCTGATGCTTTCATCACTTTACTGCCTCAAATCAGCAACATCTTGTTTTTATGTTCTTAAACTGATTTTCAGCCATAGAAGACCAAAGTGTATTTTACTAAACAAAACCTTTTTTTCAGGGTTTTCAACAAAAGAAAGTGTCTTAGGACACACTTCTTACAAGTTTGATGACATTTTCATGAATACCTGATGCTTTCATCACTTTATTGCCTCAAAGCAGCAACATCTTGTTTTTATGCTCTTAAACTGATTTTCAGCCGCTGAAAGACCAAAAGTGCAACTTACTAAACAAAACCTTTTTTCATGGTTTTTCAACCAAAAAGTGTCTTAGGACACACTTCTTACAAGTTTGATGACATTTTTCATGAATACCTGATGCTTTCATCACTTTATTGCCTCAAAGCAGCAACATCATCTTTTATATGCTCTTAAACTGATTTTCAGCCCCCAGTGACCAAATGTGTATTTACTAAACAAAACCTTTTTTCAGGGTTTTCAAAAAGAAAGTGTCTTAGGACACACTTCTTACAAGTTTGATGACATTTTCATGAATACCTGATGCTTTCATCACTTTATTGCCTCAAAGCAGCAACATCTTGTTTTTATGCTCTTAAACTGATTTTCAGCCCGCTGAAAGACCAAAAGTGCAACTTACTAAACAAAACCTTTTTTCAGGGTTTTTCAACCAAAGAAAGTGTCTTAGGACACACTTCTTACAAGTTTGATGACATTTTCATGAATACCTGATGCTTTCATCACTTTACTGCCTCAAAGCAGTAACATCTTGTTTTTATGCTCTTAAACTGATTTTCAGCCCGCAGAGAGACCAAAAGTGCAACTTACTAAACAAAACCTTTTTTTCAGGGTTTTCAACCAAAGAAAGTGTCTTAGGACACACTTCTTACAAGTTTGATGACATTTTCATGAATACCTGATGCTTTCATCACTTTACTGCCTCAAATCAGCAACATCTTGTTTTTATGTTCTTAAACTGATTTTCAGCCCGCAGAGAGACCAAAAGTGTATTTTACTAAACAAAACCTTTTTTTCAGGGTTTTCAACAAAAGAAAGTGTCTTAGGACACACTTCTTACAAGTTTGATGACATTTTCATGAATACCTGATGCTTTCATCACTTTATTGCCTCAAAGCAGCAACATCTTGTTTTTATGCTCTTAAACTGATTTTCAGCCCGCTGAAAGACCAAAAGTGCAACTTACTAAACAAAACCATTTTTTTCAGGGTTTTCAAAAAAGTGTCTTAGGACACACTTCTTACAAGTTTGATGACATTTTCATGAATACCTGATGCTTTCATCACTTTACTGCCTCAAAGCAGCAACATCTAGTTTTTTCGCTCTTAAACTGATTTCCAGCCCGCGGAGAATCCAAAAGTAGATTTTTCCTACAGAAAACCCTTTTTTTTTTCTACCAAATAAAGTGTTTTAGGACACAATTCTTACAAGTTTGATGACATGTGCATGAATACCTGATGCTTTCATCACTTTACTGCCTCAAAGCAGCAACATCTAGTTTTTATGCTCTTAAACTGATTTTCAGCCCACAGAGAGACCAATACTGGATTTTACTAAACAAAACCTTTTTCCTGGGTTTTCAACAAAAGAAAGTGTCTTAGGACACTATTCTTACAAGTTTGATGACATGTGCATGAATACCTGATGATTTCATCACTTTACTGCCTCAAAGCAGCAATATCTTGTTTTTATGCTCTTAAACTGATTTTCAGCCCGCAGAGAGACCAAAAGTGTATTTTACTAAACAAAACGTTTTTTCTGGGTATTCAACCAAAGAAAGAGTCTTAGGACACACTTCTTACAAGTTTGATGAACTTTTCATTAATACCTGATGCTTTCATCACTTTACTGCCTCAAAGCAGCAACATCTTGTTTTTATGCTCTTAAACTGATTTTCAGCCATAGAGAGACCAAAAGTGCAACTTACTAAACAAAACCTTTTTTCTGGGTATTCAACCAAAGAAAGTGTCTTAGGACACACTTCTTACAAGTTTGATGACATTTTCATGAATACCTGATGCTTTCATCCTTTTACTGCCTCAAAGCAGCAACATCTTGTTTTTATGCTCTTAAACTGATTTTCAGCCGCAGAGAGACCAAAAGTGTATTTTACTAAACAAAACCTTTTTTTCAGGGTTTTCTACCAAAGAAAGAGTCTTAGGACACACTTCTTACAAGTTTGATGACATTTTCATGAATACCTGATGCTTTCATCACTTTACTGCCTCAAAGCAGCAACATCTTGTTTTTTTGCTCTTAAACTGATTTTCAGCCATAGCGAGACCAAAAGTGTATTTTACTAAACAAAACCTTTTTTTCAGGGTTTTCTACCAAAGAAAGTGTCTTAGGACACACTTCTTTCAAGTTTGATGACATTTTCATGAATACCTGATGCTTTCATCACTTTACTGCCTCAAAGCAGTAACATCTTGTTTTTATGCTCTTAAACTGATTTTCAGCCCGCAGAGAGACCAAAAGTGCAACTTACTAAACAAAACCTTTTTTCAGGGTTTTCAACCAAAGAAAGTGTCTTAGGACACACTTCTTACAAGTTTGATGACATTTTCATGAATACCTGATGCTTTCATCACTTTACTGCCTCAAATCAGCAACATCTTGTTTTATGTTCTTAAACTGATTTTCAGCCATAGAGAGACCAAAAGTGTATTTTACTAAACAAAACCTTTTTTTCAGGGTTTTCAACAAAAAAGTGTCTTAGGACACACTTCTTACAAGTTTGATGACATTTTCATGAATACCTGATGCTTTCATCACTTTATTGCCTCAAAGCAGCAACATCTTGTTTTTATGCTCTTAAACTGATTTTCAGCCCGCTGAAAGACCAAAAGTGCAACTTACTAAACAAAACCTTTTTTTCATGGTTTTCAACCAAAGAAAGTGTCTTAGGACACACTTCTTACAAGTTTGATGACATTTTCATGAATACCTGATGCTTTCATCACTTTACTGCCTCAAAGCAGCAACATCTTGTTTTTATGCTCTTAAACTGATTTTCAGCGCGCAGAGAGACCAAAAGTGTATTTTACTAAACAAAACCTTTTTTTCAGGGTCTTCTACCAAAGAAAGTGTCTTAGGACACACTTCTTACAAGTTTGATGACATTTTCATGAATACCTGATGCTTTCATCACTTTATTGCCTCAAAGCAGCAACATCTTGTTTTTATGCTCTTAAACTGATTTTCAGCCCGCTGAAAAGACCAAAAGTGCAACTTACTAAACAAAACCTTTTTTTCAGGGTTTTCAACCAAAGAAAGTGTCTTAGGACACACTATTCTTACAAGTTTGATGACATGTGCATGAATACCTGATGCTTTCATCACTTTACTGCCTCAAAGCAGCAACATCTAGTTTTTATGCTCTTAAACTGATTTTCAGCCCGCTGAAAGACCAAAAGTGCAACTTACTAAACAAAACCTTTTTTTCAGGGTTTTCAACCAAAGAAAGTGTCTTAGGACACACTTCTTACAAGTTTGATGACATTTTCATGAATACCTGATGCTTTCATCACTTTATTGCCTCAAAGCAGCAACATCTTGTTTTTATGCTCTTAAACTGATTTTCAGCCCGCTGAAAGACCAAAAGTGCAACTTACTAAACAAAACCTTTTTTTCATGGTTTTCAACCAAAGAAAGTGTCTTAGGACACACTATTCTTACAAGTTTGATGACATTTTCATGAATACCTGATGCTTTCATCACTTTATTGCCTCAAAGCAGCAACATCTTGTTTTTATGCTCTTAAACTGATTTTCAGCCCGCAGAGAGACCAAAAGTGTATTTTACTAAACAAAACCTTTTTTTCAGGGTTTTCAACCAAAGTGTCTTAGGACACACTTCTTTAAGTTTGATGACATTTTCATGAATACCTGATGCTTTCATCACTTTATTGCCTCAAAGCAGCAACATCTTGTTTTTATGCTCTTAAACTGATTTTCAGCCCGCTGAAAGACCAAAAGTGCAACTTACTAAACAAAACCTTTTTTTCAGGGTTTTCAACCAAAAAGTGTCTTAGGACACACTTCTTACAAGTTTGATGACATTTTCATGAATACCTGATGCTTTCATCACTTTACTGCCTCAAAGCAGTAACATCTTGTTTTATGCTCTTAAACTGATTTTCAGCCCGCAGAGAGACCAAAGTGCAACTTACTAAACAAAACTTTTTTCTTTTTTTCAGGGTTTTCAACCAAAAGAAAGTGTCTTAGGACACACTTCTTACAAGTTTGATGACATTTTCATGAATACCTGATGCTTTCATCACTTTACTGCCTCAAATCAGCAACATCTTGTTTTTATGTTCTTAAACTGATTTTCAGCCAGAGAGACCAAAAGTGTATTTTACTAAACAAAACCCTTTTTTCAGGGGTTTTTTCAACAAAAGTGTCTTAGGACACACTTCTTACAAGTTTGATGACATTTTCATGAATACCTGATGCTTTCATCACTTTATTGCCTCAAAGCAGCAACATCTTGTTTTATGCTCTTAAACTGATTTTCAGCCGCTGAAAGACCAAAAGTGCAACTTACTAAACAAAACCTTTTTTTCAGGGTTTTCAACCAAAGAAAGTGTCTTAGGACACACTTCTTACAAGTTTGATGACATTTTCATGAATACCTGATGCTTTCATCACTTTACTGCCTCAAAGCAGCAACATCTTGTTGTTATGCTCTTAAACTGATTTTCAGCGCGCAGAGAGACCAAAAGTGTATTTTACTAAACAAAACCTTTTTTTCAGGGTCTTCTACCAAAGAAAGTGTCTTAGGACACACTTCTTACAAGTTTGATGACATTTTCATGAATACCTGATGCTTTCATCACTTTATTGCCTCAAAGCAGCAACATCTTGTTTTTATGCTCTTAAACTGATTTTCAGCCCGCTGAAAGACCAAAAGTGCAACTTACTAAACAAAACCTTTTTTTCAGGGTTTTCAACCAAAGAAAGTGTCTTAGGACACACTATTCTTACAAGTTTGATGACATGTGCATGAATACCTGATGCTTTCATCACTTTACTGCCTCAAAGCAGCAACATCTAGTTTTTATGCTCTTAAACTGATTTTCAGCCCGCTGAAAGACCAAAAGTGCAACTTACTAAACAAAACCTTTTTTTCAGGGTTTTCAACCAAAGAAAGTGTCTTAGGACACACTATTCTTACAAGTTTGATGACATGTGCATGAATACCTGATGCTTTCATCACTTTACTGCCTCAAAGCTGTATCTTCTAGTTTTTATGCTCTTAAACTGATTTCCAGCCCACAGAGAGTCCAAAAGTAGATTTTCCTACAGAAAACCCTTTTTTTTTTTTTCAACCAAATAAAGTGTTTTAGGACACAATTCTTACAAGTTTGATGACATTTTCATGAATACCTGATGCTTTCATCACTTTACTGCCTCAAAGCAGCAACATCTAGTTTTTATGCTCTTAAACTGATTTCCAGCCCGCAGAGAGTCCAAAAGTAGATTTTACTAAACAAAACCTTTTTCCTGGGTTTCAAACCAAAGAAAGTGTCTTAGGACACCATTCTTACACGTTTGATGACATTTGCATGAATACCTGATGCTTTCATCACTTTACTGCCTCAAAGCAGCAACATCTAGTTTTTTCGCTCTTAAACTGATTTCCAGCCCGCGGAGAATCCAAAAGTAGATTTTCCTACAGAAAACCCTTTTTTGTTTTTCAACCAAATAAAGTGTTTTAGGACACAATTCTTACAAGTTTGATGACATGTGCATGAATACCTGATCCTTTCATCACTTTACTGCCTCAAAGCAGCAACATCTAGTTTTTATGCTCTTAAACTGATTTTCAGCCCACAGAGAGACCAATACTGGATTTTACTAAACAAAACCTTTTTCCTGGGTTTTCAACAAAAGAAAGTGTCTTAGGACACTATTCTTACAAGTTTGATGACATGTGCATGAATACCTGATGCTTTCATCACTTTACTGCCTCAAAGCAGCAACATCTAGTTTTTATGCTCTTAAACTGATTTCCAGCCCACAGAGAGTCCAAAAGTAGATTTTCCTACAGAAAACCCTTTTTTTTTTTTCAACAAAAGTGTCTTAGGACACTATTCTTACAAGTTTGATGACATGTGCATGAATACCTGATGATTTCATCACTTTACTGCCTCAAAGCAGCAACATCTAGGTTTTATGCTCTTAAACTGATTTTCAGCCCACAGAGAGACCAATACTGGATTTTACTAAACAAAACCTTTTTCCTGGGTTTTCAAGAAAAGAAAGTGTCTTAGGACACTATTCTTACAAGTTTGATGACATGTGCATGAATACCTGATGCTTTCATCACTTTACTTCCTCAAAGCAGCAACATCTAGTTTTTATGCTCTTAAACTGATTTTCAGCCCGCAGAGAGACCAAAAGTGCAACTTACTAAACAAAACCTTTTTTTCAGGGTTTTCAACCAAAGAAAGTGTCTTAGTACACACTTCTTACAAGTTTGATGACATTTTCATGAATACCTGATGCTTTCATCACTTTACTGCCTCAAAGCAGTAATATCTTGTTTTTATGCTCTTAAACTGATTTTCAGCCCGCAGAGAGACCAAAAGTGCAACTTACTAAACAAAACCTTTTTCAGGGTTTTCAACCAAAGAAAGTGTCTTAGGACACACTTCTTACAAGTTTGATGACATTTTCATGAATACCTGATGCTTTCATCACTTTACTGCCTCAAATCAGCAACATCTTGTTTTTATGCTCTTAAACTGATTTTCAGCCCAGAGAGACCAAAAGTGTATTTTACTAAACAAAAACCTTTTTTTCAGGGTTTTCAACAAAAGTGTCTTAGGACACACTTCTTACAAGTTTGATGACATTTTCATGAATACCTGATGCTTTCATCACTTTATTGCCTCAAAGCAGCAACATCTTGTTTTTATGCTCTTAAACTGATTTTCAGCCCGCTGAAAGACCAAAAGTGCAACTTACTAAACAAAACCTTTTTTTCAGGGTTTTCAACCAAAGAAAGTGTCTTAGGACACCATTCTTACAAGTTTGATGACATTTTCATGAATACCTGATGCTTTCATCACTTTACTGCCTCAAAGCAGCAACATCTAGTTTTTATGCTCTTAAACTGATTTCCAGCCCAAGAGAGAGTCCAAAAGTAGATTTTACTAAACAAAACCTTTTTCCTGGGTTTTAAACCAAAGAAAGTGTCTTAGGACACCATTCTTACACGTTTGATGACATTTGCATGAATACCTGATGCTTTCATCACTTTACTGCCTCAAAGCAGCAACATCTAGTTTTTTCGCTCTTAAACTGATTTCCAGCCCGCGGAGAATCCAAAAGTAGATTTTCCTACAGAAAACCCTTTTTTGTTTTTCAACCAAATAAAGTGTTTTAGGACACAATTCTTACAAGTTTGATGACATGTGCATGAATACCTGATCCTTTCATCACTTTACTGGCTCAAAGCAGCAACATCTAGTTTTTATGCTCTTAAACTGATTTTCAGCCCACAGAGAGACCAATACTGGATTTTACTAAACAAAACCTTTTTCCTGGGTTTTCAACAAAGAAAGTGTCTTAGGACACTATTCTTACAAGTTTGATGACATGTGCATGAATACCTGATGCTTTCATCACTTTACTGCCTCAAAGCAGCAACATCTAGTTTTTATGCTCTTAAACTGATTTTCAGCCCACAGAGAGCCCAAAATTAGATTTTCCCACAGAAAACCCTTTTTTTGTTTTTCAACAAAGGGAAGTGGCATAGGACACTATTCTTACAAGTTTGATGACATGTGCATGAATACCTGATGATTTCATCACTTTACTGCCTCAAAGCAGCAACATCTAGGTTTTATGCTCTTAAACTGATTTTTCAGCCCACAGAGAGACCAATACTGGATTTTACTAAACAAAACCTTTTTCCTGGGTTTTCAAGAAAAGAAAGTGTCTTAGGACACTATTCTTACAAGTTTGATGACATGTGCATGAATACCTGATGCTTTCATCACTTTACTGCCTCAAAGCAGTAACATCTTGTTTTTATGCTCTTAAACTGATTTTCAGCCCGCAGAGAGACCAAAAGTGCAACTTACTAAACAAAACCTTTTTTTCAGGGTTTTCAACCAAAGAAAGTGTCTTAGGACACACTTCTTACAAGTTTGATGACATTTTCATGAATACCTGATGCTTTCATCACTTTACTGCCTCAAAGCAGCAACATCTTGTTTTTATGCTCTTAAACTGATTTTCAGCCCGCAGAGGGTCCAAAAGTAGATTTTACTAAACAAAACCTTTTTCCTGGGTTTTAAACCAAAGAAAGTGTCTTAGGACACCATTCTTACACGTTTGATGACATTTGCATGAATACCTGATGCTTTCATCACTTTACTGCCTCAAAGCAGCAACATCTAGTTTTTTCGCTCTTAAACTGATTTCCAGCCCGCGGAGAATCCAAAAGTAGATTTTCCTACAGAAAACCCTTTTTTGTTTTTCAACCAAATAAAGTGTTTTAGGACACAATTCTTACAAGTTTGATGACATGTGCATGAATACCTGATGATTTCATCACTTTACTGCCTCAAAGCAGCAACATCTAGGTTTTATGCTCTTAAACTGATTTTCAGCCCACAGAGAGACCAATACTGGATTTTACTAAACAATTCAATTCAGTTTATTTGTATAGCCCAGTTTCACAAATTACAAATTTGTCTCAGAGTGCTTTACAATCTGTACACATAGACATCCCTGACCCAAAACCTCACATCGGACCAGGAAAAACTCCCAAATAACCCTTCAGGGGCAAAAAAAGGGAAGAAACCTTCAGGAGAGCAACAGAGGAGGATCCCTCTCCAGGATGGACAGATGCAATAGATGTAATGTGTACAGAAGGACATATTTAGAGTTAAAATACATTCAAGGAATCTGACAGAGTTTATCAATAGTTCATATTTAGGCATATTCCACGATGGAGAGTTTGGAGACCTCCCAAGTGGAGGAGGGCGGAGTCCCAGCAGGGCAGTGGCACAGCTGGCGACAGGAACTCACGATCCAACCATCGCAGGTCCATCAGCAGATGGAATCTATGCCGTCTCATAGGGTCCGATGACCCCATGGGACGTGAAGTCAGAAGGACTCCGGGGAGAAAGCAGAGTTAGTCATGTGTGATGGAGAGATGAAGATTCATCCATAGGAGAAAGAAAAAAGGAGGTGTGCTCAGTGCATCCTAAACATCCCCAGCAGCTATAAGCCTATACCAGCATATCCAGGGGCTGGACCAGGGCAAACCTGATTCAGCCCTGACTATAAGCTCTGTCAAAGAGGAAAGTCTTCAGTCTACTCTTGAATGTGGTTACTGTGTCTGCCTCCCGGACTGAAGGTGGAAGCTGGTTCCATAAAAGAGGAGCTTGATAACTAAAGGCTCTGGCTCCCATTTTACATTTAAGACTCTCGGAACTACAAGTAGCCCCGCATTTAGTGAGCGCGCAGCTCTCTGGTGGGCGCGATGCAGTCTACAAGCTCTTTAAGATATGATGGTGCATCACCAATTAAGGCTTTGTAAGTTAAGAGAAGAATTTTAAAAGTGATTCTTGATTTTACAGGAGCCAGTGCAGAGCAGCTAGTGCAGGAGTAATGTGATCTCTTTTCTTAGTTTTAGTGAGAATACGAGCTGCAGCATTCTGAATCAACTGGAGGGACCTAAGAGATTTATTAGTGCAGCCTGATAATAAGGAGTTGCAGTAATCCAGTCTCAAGTAACGAACGCGTGAACCAATTTCTCTGCATCTTTTGAGACAAGATGTGCCTGATTTTTGAAATATTACGTAGATGGAAGAATGCAGTCCTTGATTTGCTTTATGTGGGAGTTAAAGGACAAGTCCCGATCAAAGATAACGCCGAGATTCTTTACAGTGGTGTTGGATGCTAGAGTAATGCCATCTACAGAAATCACATCACCAGATAATTGATCTCTGAGGTGCTCAGGGCCGAGTAGAATTACCGGTTTGTCTGAGTTTAACATCAAGAAGTTGCGGTCATCCATGTTTTATGTGTCACTAAGACATGCTTGAATTTTAGTGAGTTGGTTAGTCTCCTCTGGTTTTATCGATAGATATAGTTGAGTATCATCTGCATAACAATGAAAGTTTATAGAGCGTTTCCTGATAATATTGCCCAAAGGAAGCATGTATAAGGTAAATAGAATTGGTCCAAGCACAGAACCTTGTGGAACTCCATGACTAACGTTGGTGGTCATTGAGGCTTCATCGTTTACAAATACAAACTGAGATCGATCTGATAAATAGGATTTAAAACCAACTTAGGGCGGTGCCTGAAATACCAATCGACTGCTCCAGTCTCTGTAATAGGATGTTATGGTCAATGGTGTCGAATGCAGCACTAAGGTCTAACAAGACCAGTACAGAGAGAAGTCCTTTATCTGCTGCCATTAAGAGGTCATTCGTAATCTTCACAAGTGCTGTGTCTGTGCTGTGGTGTTTTTTCTAAATCCTGACTGAAACTCTTCAAATAAACTATTCTGATGTAGAAAGTCACACAACTGATTTGACCACTTTCTCAAGGATCTTAGAGAGGAAGGGAGGTTAGAGATCGGTCTGTAGTTAGCCAAAACCTCTGGATCCAGAGTGGGCTTCTTCAGGAGAGGTTTAATTACAGCTACTTTGAAGGAATGTGGTACGTGGCCTGTTAACAAAGACACATTAATAATATCCAAAAAGAGCTGCCAATTAAAGGCAAAAACGTCTTTTAAGCAGCCTAGTCGGGATAGGGTCCAAGAGACAGGTAGACGTGTTAGAAGTAGAAACCATTAAAGATAATTGGTCACGGTTGATGGGAGAAAAGCCATCTAAATATATACCAGGACATACAGGGTTTCCAAATCCATTCCACTTGAGGACAGATTGGCACTGGTTAAGGGCAAGAGATTATTAATCTTGTCCCTAATAGTTAAAATCTTCTCATTGAAGAAGTTCATAAAGTCATTACTACTGAGGTCTATAGGAATACTGGGCTCCACAGAGCTGTGACTCTCTGTCAGCCTGGCTACAGTGCTAAAGAGAAACCTGGGGTTGTTCTTATTCTTCTCTATTACTGATGAGTAATATTCTGCTCTGGCATTGCGGAGGGCCTTCTTATAAGTTTTAAGACTATCTCGCCAAACTAAGCGGGATTCTTCCCGATTAGTTGAACGCATCATCTTTCAAGCTTTCGTGGCGTTTGCTTTAATGTGCGGGTCTGAGAGGTTATACCAGGGAGCAAACCCTTCTCTTCCTCACTGTCTTCTTCTTCAGAGGGGCTATCAGGTCAGTGTCATTCTCAGTGAGCCTGTGGCACTATCAACAAGATGATCACTCTGGGACGGACTAAAGTTCGCCCAGGAGTCCTCTGTTATATTGGGACATGGTATTGAATCATGTGCAGAATGAGTGCCTTCTTTGAATTTAGCTACAGCACTGTCAGTAACACATCTGGTGTAGAAACTTTTTGACTAGCGGTGTACACTCGGTAGTATAAACTCAAAAGTTATAAGGCTGTGGTCTGACAGAAGAGGATTCTGTGGGAAGACCTTCAAATGCTCAATGTCAACGCCATATGTAAGAACAAGATCAAGCGTGTGGCCAAAGCTGTGAGTGGGTTTCTGTACTCTCTGACGAAAGCCGATCGAGTCCAACAATGAGATGAATGCAGTACCTAGGCAATCATTATCAACATCCACATGAATATTAAAATCTCCTACAATAATAACTTTATCAGTTTTAAGAACCAAACTTGATATAAATTCTGAAAATTCTGATATAAACTCTGAATATGGACCGGGTGGCCGGTACAGAATCTCAAATAGAATCGGCTGTAATGTTTTCCAGGTTGGATGTGAAAGACTAAGAACAAGGCTTTCAAATGAGTCGTAATTTAATTTAGGTTTAGGATTTATTAAAAGGCTCGAGTCAAAGATGGCTGCTACTCCACCTCCTCGACCGGTGTCTCGAGGAATGTGAGCATTAACATGACTTGGAGGAGTCGACTCATTTAGGCAGACATATTCTTCATGGCGCAGCCAGGTTTCAGTTAGACAACAAAACCTTTTTCCTGGGTTTTCAACAAAAGAAAGTGTCTTAGGACACTATTCTTACAAGTTTGATGACATGTGCATGAATACCTGATGCTTTCATCACTTTACTGCCTCAAAGCAGCAACATCTAGTTTTTATGCTCTTAAACTGATTTTCAGCCCACAGAGAGACCAATAGTGGATTTTCCTAAAGAAAACCTTTTTCCTGGGTTTTAAACAAAAGAAAGTGTCTTAGGACATTATTCTTACAAGTTTGATGACATGTGCATGAATACCTGATGCTTTCATCACTTAAGAGCATAAAAACTAGATGTTGCTGCTTTGAGGCCTCAAAGCAGCAACATCTAGTTTTTATGCTCTTAAACTGATTTCCAGCCCGAGAGTCCAAAAGTAGATTTTCCTACAGAAAACCTTTTTTTTTTTTTTTCAACCAAATAAAGTGTTTTAGGACACAATTCTTACAAGTTTGATGACATTTGCATGAATACCTGATGCTTTCATCACTTTACTGCCTCAAAGCAGTAACATCTTGTTTTTATGCTCTTAAACTGATTTTCAGCCCGCAGAGAGACCAAAAGTGCAATTACTAAACAAAACCTTTTTTTCAGGGTTTTCAACCAAAGAAAGTGTCTTAGGACACACTTCTTACAAGTTTGATGACATTTTCATGAATACCTGATGCTTTCATCACTTTACTGCCTCAAAGCAGCAACATCTTGTTTTTATGCTCTTAAACTGATTTTCAGCCCGCAGAGGGACCAAAAGTGCAACTTACTAAACAAAACCTTTTTTTCAGGGTTTTCAATCAAAGAAAGTGTCTTAGGACACACTTCTTTCAAGTTTGATGACATTTTCATGAATACCTGATGCTTTCATCACTTTACTGCCTCAAAACAGCAACATCTTGTTTTTATGCTCTTAAACTGATTTTCAGCCCGCTGAAAGACCAAAAGTGCAACTTACTAAACAAAACCTTTTTTTCAGGGTTTTCAACCAAAGAAAGTGTCTTAGGACACACTTCTTACAAGTTTGATGACATTTTCATGAATACCTGATGCTTTCATCACTTTACTGCCTCAAAGCAGCAACATCTTGTTTTTATGCTCTTAAACTGATTTTCAGCCCGCAGAGGGACCAAAAGTGCAACTTACTAAACAAAACCTTTTTTTCAGGGTTTTCAATCAAAGAAAGTGTCTTAGGACACACTTCTTTCAAGTTTGATGACATTTTCATGAATACCTGATGCTTTCATCACTTTACTGCCTCAAAACAGCAACATCTTGTTTTTATGCTCTTAAACTGATTTTCAGCCCGCTGAAAGACCAAAAGTGCAACTTACTAAACAAAACCTTTTTTTCAGGGTTTTCAACCAAAGAAAGTGTCTTAGGACACACTTCTTACAAGTTTGATGACATTTTCATGAATACCTGATGCTTTCATCACTTTACTGCCTCAAAGCAGCAACATCTTGTTTTTATGCTCTTAAACTGATTTTCAGCCCGCTGAAAGACCAAAAGTGCAACTTACTAAACAAAACCTTTTTTTCAGGGTTTTCAAACCCAAAAGGTGTCTTAGGACACACTTCTTACAAGTTTGATGACATTTTCATGAATACCTGATGCTTTCATCACTTTACTGCCTCAAAGCAGCAACATCTTGTTTTTATGCTCTTAAACTGATTTTCAGCCCGCAGAGAGACCAAAAGTGTATTTTACTAAACAAAACTTTTTTTTTCAGGGTATTCAACAAAAGAAAGAGTCTTAGGACACACTTCTTACAAGTTTGATGACATTTTCATGAATACCTGATGCTTTCATCACTTTACTGCCTCAAAGCAGCAACATCTTGTTTTATGCTCTTAAACTGATTTTCAGCCCCATAGAGAGACCAAAAGTGCAACTTACTAAACAACACCTTTTTTCTGGGTATTCAAACAAAGAAAGTGTCTTAGGACACACTTCTTACAAGTTTAATGACATTTTCATGAATACCTGATGCTTTCATCACTTTACTGCCTCAAAGCAGCAATATCTTGTTTTTATGCTCTTAAACTGATTTTCAGCCGGCAGAGAGACCAAAAGTGCAACTTACTAAACAAAACTTTTTTTCAGGGTTTTCAACCAAAGAAAGTGTCTTAGGACACACTTCTTACAAGTTTGATGACATTTTCATGAATACCTGATGCTTTCATCACTTTACTGCCTCAAAGCAGCAACATCTTGTTTTTATGCTCTTAAACTGATTTTCAGCCCGCAGAGAGACCAAAAGTGCAACTAACTAAACAAAACCTTTTTCTGGGTATTCAACCAAAGAAAGAGTCTTAGGACACACTTCTTACAAGTTTGATGAACTTTTCATTAATACCTGATGCTTTCATCACTTTACTGCCTCAAAGCAGCAACATCTTGTTTTTATGCTCTTAAACTGATTTTCAGCCGCAGAGAGAGACCAAAAGTGCAACTTACTAAACAAAACCTTTTTATGGGTATTCAACCAAAGAAAGTGTCTTTGGACACACTTCTTACAAGTTTGATGACATTTTTCATGAATACCTGATGCTTTCATCACTTTACTGCCTCAAAAGCAGCAACATCTTGTTTTTATGCTCTTAAACTGATTTTCAGCCAGAGAGACCAAAAAGTGCAACTTACTAAATAAAAACCTTTTTTCTGGGTATTAAACCAAAGAAAGTGTCTTAGGACACACTTCTTACAAGTTTGATGACATTTTCATGAATACCTGATGCTTTCATCACTTTACTGCCTCAAAGCAGCAACATCTTGTTTTATGCTCTTAAACTGATTTTCAGCCCGCAGAGAGACCAAAAGTTTTTTTTACTAAACTAAACCTTTTTTTCAGGGTTTTCAACCAAAGAAAGTTTCTTAGGACACACTTCTTACAAGTTTGATGACATTTTCATGAATACCTGATGCTTTCATCACTTTACTGCCTCAAAGCAGCAACATCTTGTTTTTATGCTCTTAAACTGATTTTTCAGCCCAGAGAGAGACCAAAAATGCAACTTACTAAACAAAATTTTTTCTGGGTATTCAACCAAAGAAAGAGTCTTAGGACACACTTCTTACAAGTTTGATGACATTTTCATTAATACCTGATGCTTTCATCACTTTACTGCCTCAAAGCAGCAACATCTTGTTTTTATGCTCTTAAACTGATTTTTCAGCCATAGAGAGACCAAAAAGTGCAACTTACTAAACAAAATTTTTTTTCTGGGTTTTCAACCAAAGAAAGTGTCTTAGGAAACACTTCTTACAAGTTTGATGACATTTTCATGAATACCTGATGCTTTCATCACTTTACTGCCTCAAAGCAGCAACATCTTGTTTTTATGCTCTTAAACTGATTTTCAGCCCGAAGAGACCAAAAGTGCAACTTACTAAACAAAACATTTTTTTAGGGTTTTCAACCAAAGAAAGTGTCTTAGGACACTTCTTACAAGTTTGATGACATTTTCATGAATACCTGATGCTTTCATCACTTTACTGCCTCAAAGCAGCAACATCTTGTTTTATGCTCTTAAACTGATTTTCAGCCATAGAGACCAAAAGTGCAACTTACTAAACAAAACCTTTTTTCCAGGGTTTTCAACCAAAGAGTGTCTTAGGACACACTTCTTACAAGTTTGATGACATTTTCATGAATACCTGATGCTTTCATCACTTTACTGCCTCAAAGCAGCAACATCTTGTTTTTATGCTCTTAAACTGATTTTCAGCCCGCAGAGAGACCAAAAGTGCAACTTACTAAACAAAACTTTTTCTGGGTATTCAACCAAAGAAAGTGTCTTAGGACACACTTCTTATAAGTTTGATGACATTTTCATGAATACCTGATGCTTTCATCACTTTACTGCCTCAAAGCAGTAACATCTTGTTTTTATGCTCTTAAACTGATTTTCAGCCCGCAGAGAGACCAAAGTGCAACTTACTAAACAAAACCTTTTTTTCAGGGTTTTCAAACCCAAAAAGTGTCTTAGGACACACTACAAGTTTGATGACATTTTCATGAATACCTGATGCTTTCATCACTTTACTGCCTCAAAGCAGCAACATCTTGTTTTATGCTCTTAAACTGATTTTCCGCCCCGCAGAGAGACCAAAAGTGTATTTTACTAAACAAAACCTTTTTTTCAGGGTTTTCAACCAAAGAAAGTGTCTTAGGACACACTTCTTACAAGTTTGATGACATTTTCATGAATACCTGATGCTTTCATCACTTTACTGCCTCAAAGCAGCAACATCTTGTTGCTATGCTCTTAAACTGATTTTCAGCCCGCAGAGAGACCAAAAGTGTATTTTACTAAACAAAACCTTTTTTCAGGGGTTTTCAACCGAAAGTGTCTTAGGACACACTTCTTACAAGTTTGATGACATTTTCATGAATACCAGATGCTTTCATCACTTTACTGCCTCAAAAGCAGCAACATCTTGTTTTTATGCTCTTAAACTGATTTTCAGCCCGCAGAGAGACCAAAAGTGTATTTTACTAAACAAAACCTTTTTTTCAGGGTTTTCAACCAAAGAAAGTGTCTTAGGACACACTTCTTACAAGTTTGATGACATTTTCATGAATACCTGATGCTTTCATCACTTTATTGCCTCAAAGCAGCAACATCTTGTTTTTATGCTCTTAAACTGATTTTCAGCCCGCAGAGAGACCAAAAGTGTATTTTACTAAACAAAACCTTTTTTCAGGGTTTTCAACCAAAAGAAAGTGTCTTAGGACACACTTCTTACAAGTTTGATGACATTTTCATGAATACCTGATGCTTTCATCACTTTATTGCCTCAAAGCAGCAACATCTTGTTTTATGCTCTTAAACTGATTTTTCAGCCATAGAGAGACCAAAAGTTTTTTTTACTAAACAAAACCTTTTTTTCAGGGTTTTCAACCAAAGAAAGTTTCTTAGGACACACTTCTTACAAGTTTGATGACATTTTCATGAATACCTGATGCTTTCATCACTTTACTGCCTCAAAGCAGCAACATCTTGTTTTTATGCTCTTAAACTGATTTTCAGCCCGCAGAGACCAAAATGCAACTTACTAAACAAAACCTTTTTCTGGGTATTCAACCAAAAGAAAGAGTCTTAGGACACACTTCTTACAAGTTTGATGACATTTTCATTAATACCTGATGCTTTCATCCTTTACTGCCTCAAAGCAGCAACATCTTGTTTTATGCTCTTAAACTGATTTTCAGCCGCAGAGAGACCAAAGTTTTTTTACTAAACAAAACCTTTTTTTCAGGGTTTTCAACCAAAGAAAGTGTCTTAGGACACACTTCTTACAAGTTTGATGACATTTTCATGAATACCTGATGCTTTCATCACTTTACTGCCTCAAAGCAGCAACATCTTGTTTTTATGCTCTTAAACTGATTTTTCAGCCCGAGAGAGACCAAAAGTGCAACTTACTAAACAAAACCTTTTTTCTGGGTATTCAACCAAAGAAAGTGTCTTAGGACACACTTCTTATAAGTTTGATGACATTTTCATGAATACCTGATGCTTTCATCACTTTACTGCCTCAAAGCAGTAACATCTTGTTTTTATGCTCTTAAACTGATTTTCAGCCCGCAGAGAGACCAAAAGTGCAACTTACTAAACAAAACCTTTTTTTCAGGGTTTTCAACCAAAGAAAGTGTCTTAGGACACACTTCTTACAAGTTTGATGACATTTTCATGAATACCTGATGCTTTCATCACTTTACTGCCTCAAAGCAGCAACATCTTGTTTTTATGCTCTTAAACTGATTTTCAGCCCGCAGAGAGACCAAAAGTGTATTTTACTAAACAAAACCTTTTTTTCAGGGTTTTCAACCAAAGAAAGTGTCTTAGGACACACTTCTTACAAGTTTGATGACATTTTCATGAATACCTGATGCTTTCATCACTTTACTGCCTCAAAGCAGCAACATCTTGTTTTTATGCTCTTAAACTGATTTTCAGCCCGCAGAGAGACCAAAAGTGCAACTTACTAAACAAAACCTTTTTTTCAGGGTTTTCAACCAAAGAAAGTGTCTTAGGACACACTTCTTACAAGTTTGATGACATTTTCATGAATACCTGATGCTTTCATCACTTTACTGCCTCAAAGCAGCAACATCTTGTTTTTATGCTCTTAAACTGATTTTCAGCCCATAGAGAGAGACCAAAAGTGCAACTTACTAAACAAAACCTTTTTTCAGGGTTTTCAACCAAGAAAGTGTCTTAGGACACACTTCTTACAAGTTTGATGACATTTTCATGAATACCTGATGCTTTCATCACTTTACTGCCTCAAAGCAGCAACATCTTGTTTTTATGCTCTTAAACTGATTTTCAGCCCGCAGAGACCAAAAGTGCAACTTACTAAACAAAACCTTTTTTCTGGGTATTCAACCAAAAAGAGTCTTAGGACACACTTCTTACAAGTTTGATGACATTTTCATGAATACCTGATGCTTTCATCACTTTACTGCCTCAAAGCAGCAACATCTTGTTTTTATGCTCTTAAACTGATTTTCAGCCCATGAGAGAGACCAAAAGTGCAACTTACTAAATAAAAACCTTTTTTCTTGGTATTCAACAAAAGAAAGTGTCTTAGGACACACTTCTTACAAGTTTGATGACATTTTCATGAATACCTGATGCTTTCATCACTTTACTGCCTCAAAGCAGCAACATCTTGTTTTATGCTCTTAAACTGATTTTCAGCCGCAGAGACCAAAAGTGCAACTTACTAAATAAAACCTTTTTTCAGGGTATTCAACCAAAGAAAGTGTCTTAGGACACACTTCTTACAAGTTTGATGACATTTTCATGAATACCTGATGCTTTCATAACTTTACTGCCTCAAAGCAGCAACATCTTGTTTTATGCTCTTAAACTGATTTTCAGCCCAGAGAGACCAAAGTGTATTTTACTAAACAAAACCTTTTTTTCAGGGTTTTCAGCAAAGAAAGTGTCTTAGGACACACTTCTTACAAGTTTGATGACATTTTCATGAATACCTGATGCTTTCATCACTTTATTGCCTCAAAGCAGCAATATCTTGTTTGTATGCTCTTAAACTGATTTTCAGCCCTGAAAGACCAAAAGTGCAACTTACTAAACAAAACCTTTTTTTTCAGGGTTTTTCAACCAAAGAAAGTGTCTTAGGACACACTTCTTACAAGTTTGATGACATTTTCATGAATACCTGATGCTTTCATCACTTTACTGCCTCAAAGCAGCAACATCTTGTTTTATGCTCTTAAACTGATTTTCAGCCCGCAGAGAGAGACCAAAGTGTATTTTACTAAACAAAACGTTTTTTCAGGGTTTTCTACCAAGAAAGTGTCTTAGGACACACTTCTTACAAGTTTGATGAACTTT
>JAYMGU010000430.1:35000-45000 GCA_036178185.1 Liparis tanakae | reverse complement strand
TCAGGACGGGCAGGCAGGCAGGCCAGAGTGCCTGCCTGTCAATAGACTTTAAATGTTTAATAACACCAGGGGCGCGAAGCAACACTTAGAAAAAAACAGCTATAATTTTGATTTATAACACCAGAGGCGCGAAGCAACACTTAGAAAAAAACAGCTATAATTTTGATTTATAACACCAGAGGCGCGAAGCAACACTTAGAAAAAAACAGCTATAATTTTGATTTATAACACCAGAGGCGCGAAGCAACACTTAGAAAAAAACAACTATAATTTTGATTCATAACACCAGAGGCGCGAAGCGACACTTAGAAAAAAAACAGCTATAATTTTGATTTATAACACCAGAGGGGAATACACTTAGAAAAAAACAGCTATAATTTTGATTTATAACACCAGGGCGCGAAACTTTGGACCAGGCGATCATAGGTGTTTACCCAGGGGTGGGGGCTTAATAGTGGGTCCACGGGGTCGGGAGGTGCGCAAGGTTGTGGTTCTCTGGTTTCTCCAGGGCCAGGACCCTGCTGTCATGCCCAGAAGAGAGCCTCTGGTTGGGTCTGGGTGCTGGTGGTCTTGCCGGTCCCTGGTTCCTTCAGGACCAGGGCCCTCCAGGCTGCTGTC
This sequence comes from Liparis tanakae, assembly GCA_036178185.1. Classification (NCBI taxonomy): domain Eukaryota; kingdom Metazoa; phylum Chordata; class Actinopteri; order Perciformes; family Liparidae; genus Liparis; species Liparis tanakae. Next base: position 44,382 of record JAYMGU010000430.1, on the reverse strand, counting down.
AGGCCCAGAGGAGAGCCTCTGGTTGGGTCTGGGTGCTGGTGGTCTTGCCGGTCCCTGGTTCCTTCAGGACCAGGGCCCTCCAGGCTGCTGTCAGGCCCAGAGGAGAGCCTCTGGTTGGGTCTGGGTGCTGGTGGTCTTGCCGGTCCCTGGTTCCTTCAGGACCAGGGCCCTCCAGGCTGCTGTCAGGCCCAGAGGAGAGCCTCTGGTTGGGTCTGGGTGCTGGTGGTCTTGCTGGTCCCTGGAGGACCAACTCCTCCGGGGAAGGTCCCAGAGCTCTGGGTTTTGTTGTAGGTGATAGCCAGTGTCCGCCCGGACCGGATTCCCGGGGCACAAGTCTCTCATGGGGTCCCCTGGTTTCGGGTACAGCGGTCGAAGGCAGGGTCCCAGAGCCCGGGGCCTAGGATGAGGTGATAGCCAGTGGCCGTACGCACCCGGACATGTATCGCACGACCGTGTAGCCCTTAGAACTGTCGCGGTAGCCTCAGAAGAGTGAAATTTCAGTGTGATGCTGGTCTCCGGTACCAAAGTACTAAGTGTCCCCAGGAGGTGGTTTTGGGGTGTAACTTCCCTGGGAAGGTCCGACGGAGCCCAAATTTTTGTGCATGCTCCTGGTGGGTATGTGGTCATGGCCCAGGGGTCAAAATTAGGCTCTGGGGTCCCCAGTTTTCGGGTACACCATTTGAAGGAAAGGTCCTAGAGCTCCGGGCTTTGTTTGAGTTGCTAGCCAGTGTCCGCCCGACTCAGGCATGTATGATTCGACGCTGTGCCCCAGGACCTCTGCGTGAGCCCGGCTCAAAGGACGTGAAAACGGACCTTCTCCCCCCCTTCTCACCCCGAAAAAAAGCTCCAAACTGCCTGGAACTCGCAGGTCGAGTTGGCCTCTAGGCCCCGAACTGGATTCCAAGCACAAGCTCTCATGGGGTCCCCTGGTTTTCGGGGTACAGCGGGTCGAAGGCAGGGTCCCAGAGCCCGGGCCCAGGTTGAGGTGATAGCCAGTGTCCGCCCGACTCAGGCATGTATGGCTCGACGCTGTGACCCGCAGGACCTCTGCGTGAGCCCGACTCAAAGGACGGAAAAACGGACCTTCTCCCCCCCTTTTCTCCCCGAAAAAAAGCTCCAGACTGCCCAGGCCTGGCACCCTGAGTTGCCCTGGAGGCCCTGGACCGGATTCCCTGGGCACAAGCTCATGGGGGGTCCTCCCCGGTTTCGGGGTACAGCGGTCGAAGGTAGGGGTCCCAGAGCTGGCCTAGGATGAGGTGATAGCCAGTGTCCGGCCCGGGCACGCGACTCCTGGGCATGTATCGCATGACCCTGTAGCCCTTAGGACTGTCGCGGTAGCCTCAAAGAGTGAAATGTCAGTGTGATGCTGGTCTCGCGAGTCCCGAAGTACCTGGACTTCAGGAAGTGGTTTTGCTCCATAATCCTGCCGGGGGAAGTCCGACGGAGCCCAAATTTTTTGTGCATGCTCCTGGTGGGGTATGTGGTCATGGCGGCCCAGGGGTCAAAAATTTTAGGCTTCGGGGTCCCCAAAGCCTGCACACCATTTCGGGTACACCATTTGAAGGAAAGGTCCTAGAGCTCCGGGCTTTGTTTGAGGTGCTAGCCAGTGTCCGCCCGGACTCCAGGCATGTATGGCCTGACGCTGTGACCCCCCAGGACTCTCTGCGGGCGTGAGCCCGGCTCAAAGGACGGAAAAACGGACCTTCCCTTCACCCTGAAAAAAGCTCCAAACTGCCTGAACTCGCAGGTCGAGTTAGCCCCTAGGCCCCGAACTGGATTCCCGGGCGACAAGTCTTCTCACGGGGTCCTCAGTTTTCGGGCGGGGTACACATTTGAGGGGAAACGCCCCAGAGCGCCCCTCGGGCCTATTTTTTCCCTTGATAGCCAGTCCGGTCCGGGACTCAGGCATATCTCACACGACGCTGTAGCCCCCAGGACCTCTGGCGTGAGCCTGGCTCAAAGGACCTGGAAAAACTAGACTCCTGACCCCTTTGCACACTCTTCTCGAAAAAAGTTCCAAACTGTCCCGGGCCCGGGGTCTGCACCCCGGAAGTTGCTCCCGGAGGCCCCGCGACCAGAATCCGGAAGGCAGAAGTCTCTAGGCTCCCTCGGGAAGGGCCAACTTCCGTGGCAAGGTCCAGGTCTGTGGCGGGTCAAGACCCCCAGATCTGACACTCTCAGGGGGGGTCCAGGCGTCCACCCCAGCCGAGTTCCAGAAAAAGTATTTTTTTTTCCGGTCTTGATGGGGTACCTCGGACCCCCCAGGACCCCAAGGACTCTCCTGGACTCTGGGGTGATTTATGCAAAAAAGTCCTAAAAAAGCTCCATAATCTGAAAAAATGACAGAGTGTTGACCTCCTGAAAATATGACAGAGTAAGAAAAACGAATTAAATAAAAGGAGGGTAGTAAAGTGAGACTTAGAAAAAAAACCGCCTATAATTTCCAGACAGAAAAACGGCAGAGTCCAAAAACACTCCAGAAAAAAACGACAAAGTCAGGAGCCTCAGAAAACGGCTGAGTCCAAAAACACTCAGAAAAAAAAAAGACTTATTGTGCAGGAGCCCTGGTAGAAAATGTCTGAGTCCAAAAAACACAGAAAAAAACCACAAAGTCAGGTAGAGCCTCAGAAAATGACTGAGTTTTTTCGACTGTGGAGAGGCAAACATGCAGTTTCCAAATGCGCGACCGCGGTACTGTGCTCCAGCAAGCTGTGCCCATTTGATAAGTAATCAAGGGGTCACCAAGACACCTCGCATCTAAAATCAGAAACCAGTTTTTGAAAAAGTGATAATCGAGAGGGCTTCCAAACAAACGTGGCCGAATTAAAAGTGTATTATCACGGGATGCCAAACTGGTAGAGCCGGTCCGATTGACCCATTTTTGCGTTTTGGGAGCTGCTTTTGAAACAAAAGTTCTAACCGACTTTCGAAAGTGCTTTTCCCGGCACGGACGCAGGTAAAGGAGACATCCACACGGAGCTCCTCTGGACCCTGACTTGTGCCATCAATTCGGCGTGCTGGGCGTGGTGTGGTGTCCGAATTCCTCCATCACTTTTGGCGGATTGAAAATTTCCAAAAAAAGCTCCAGAGGGGGGGGTCGACGTCGGCCAAGTGCCACCAGTCCGAGGACAGGCCACTTTTGTCGGACTGAGGGTTGAGCTAGCGGTCATGGATGAATTTTTTTTTTTTCCAGAAAAACGGCTAGCTGAGTCCAAAAACACTTGTGAACCAGAAAAAAAAAAAAAAATGTCTATAATTTTTTGAGGGGAAACGGCTGAGTCGAAAGACACTCAGAAAAAAAAATTTTTTGACGAAAAACGGGCTGGAGTCCAAAAACACTCACTCTGTGAAAAAAACGACAAAGTCAGAGGATTCTCAGAAAATGACTGAGTTGTCCGACTGTCGAGAGGCAAACATTCATTTTCCAAATGGCCGACCGTGTACTGTGCCCCAGTGTGCCCATTTGATAAGGGGTGCCCAAGACACCTCTCGCACGTAAATCAGAAACCCAGTTTTTGAAAAAGTGATAACGAGAGGGCTTCCAAAACAAACGTGGCCGAATTAAAGTGCATTATCACGGGATGCCAAACTGGTAGAGCTGGTCCGATTGACCCATTTTAGTGTTTTGGAGCCGTTTGAAACAAAAGTTTCAATCCGGACTTTCGAGTGCTTTCCGGCACCGACGGGTAAAGGAGACATCCACACGGAGCTTCCTGACTTGTGCCATCAATTCTGGCGTGTGCTGGCGGGTGTGGTGTCCGAATTTCCATCACTTCATGGCGGATTGAAAATTTCAAAAAGCTCCAGAGGGGGGTCGACGTCGGCTGTCACCAGTCCGAGAGGACACAGGGCCACTTCACGGACTGGAGTGGTTGAGCTTGAAGGCCATGGATGAATTATGGATGAATTTTTTCCTTCCCAGGAAAAACGGCTGAGTCCAAAAACACTCAGACTCAGAAAAAAAATGTCTATATATTTTTGATTTTTTGAGGGGAAAACGGCTGAGTCGAAAGACTGAGTCCGAAAGCGCTATCACTCAGAAAAAATATTTTTTTTGACGGAAAAACGTAAGCTGAGAGTTCAAAAACACCAGAATACTCAGAAAAAACGACAAAGCGCATAAAGGAGCCCCAGAAAAAGAGACTGAAGTTTTTCGACTGTGAGTTTTTTCGACTGTGGAGAGGCAAACATGCAGTTTCCAAAATAACGCGACTGCATACGCAGCTTCCAAATGCGCGATCCGTGTCACCAGTGTGGAGGACAGCTCATTTGATAAGGGGTCACCAAGACACCTCTCGCGCACGGTAAATCGCGAAACCCATGCTTTTTGAAAAAAGTGATAATCGAGAGGGCTTCCAAACACAAAAGGTGGCCTAATTAAAGTGCATTATCACGGGATGCCAAAACTGGTAGAGCCGGTCCGATTGACAGCATTTTGGGCGTGTTGCGGGTTGGAGCTGCTTGAAACGTTTGAAACAAAAAGCTCAACTGGACCGCGCATCCGATTTTTCCGAGTGCTTTCTCGGAACGGAACGACGAGACTGAGTAAAACGGAGACATCCACATGGATCTCCTGACTTGTGCCATTAATTCGGCGTGCTGGACGGGGTGTGGTGGTCCGGAATTTCGATCACTTTTGCGACGGAAAATCTCCCTGACTTCAAACGACAAATCGGCGTGCCTGGAGGGGGGGAAGTCGACGTGGGTCAGCTGTTACCAGTCCGAGTGACAGCTCACTTCGTCGGGCTGCGTGGTTGAGCGAAAGTGTCAAGTGGAGGAAAAAAAGAACCAGAGAGGGTCGGCGACCCTGTCACCAGTCCGATGACAGCTCACTTCGTCGGACCGCGGGTTGAGCGAAAGTGTCATGGAGGAAAAAAAGAACTAGAGAGGGTCGGCGACCCTGTTCACCAGTCCGATGACAGCTCACTTCGTCGGACTGCGTGGTTGAGCGAGTGTCGCGGAGGAAAAAAGAACTCAGAGAGGGTCGGAACCTGCATTGATGACAGCTCACTTCGTCGGACTGGGTGGTTGAGCGCAGTGTCATGGAGGAAAAAAGAATCCAGGAGAGAGGTCATGACCCTTGTCAACAGTCCGGCGACAGCTCACTTCGCCGGACTATGGTTGGCCGGTGCGTCATGGAGGAAAAAAAGAACCAGAGAGGGTCGGCGACCCTGTCACCAGTCCGATGACACTTCGTCGACTGCGTGGGTTGCGAGTGTCATCGATGATTTTTTCCCCCAGAAAAACGACTGAGTCCAAAACACTCAGAAAAACGACAAAGCTTCAGAAGCCCCAGAAAAATTTCGACTGAGTTTTTCGACTGTGGAGAGGCAAACATGCAGGGGGGGGTCGACGCACGGGCCACCAGAAGTCCGAGAGGACAGCTCACTTCGCCGGACTGCGTGGGTTGAGCGAAAAGGCGGAGGAAAAAAGAACCAGAGAGGGTCGGGCGCACTTGTCACCAGTCCCGATGACAGCTCACTTTGCCGACGACTGCGGTTGAGCGAAAGTGTCGCGGAGGAAAAAAAGAACTAGAGAGGGTCGGCATCTGTCACCAAACATGACAGCTCACTTCTTCACGGACCGCGTGGGTTGGAGCGGAAGGTCATGGAGGAAAAAAGAACCAGAGAGGGTCGGCTACCCTGTCACAGTCCGATGACAGCCTTCACTCTCAAGCCCGCGCGGCTGGAGCGGTAGTGTCATGGAGGAAAAAAGAACTAGAGAGGTCGGCATCTCTGTCACCAGTAGTCCGACATTGCCTCATTTCGCCGACCGCGTGGGTTGCTGGAGCGAGTGCAAGCCAAGGAGGAAAAAAAAGAACCAGAGAGGGTCGGCGCATTCTGTCACCAGTCCGATGAGCCAGCTCACTTCGCCGGACCGCGCGGGTTGCGCTGAAAGTGCCGGATGCCTTTCCAGAAACGAGAACACTGAGTCCAAAACACTCAGAAAAACGACAAAGTCAGAAGCCCTGTAGAAAAATGACTGAGTTTTCGATCAGGAGGCAAGGGGCAAAACAAATGCGCTACCAAATGTGTACCGTGTATCACAGTGCTCCAGTGTGCCCATTTGATAAGGGGGTCACCAAGACACCTCTCAAGACGACTAAATCAGAAACCCAGTTTTTTGAAAAAGATAATCGAGAGGGCTTCCCAAAACAAACGTGTGGCCTAATTAAAGTGCATTATCACGGAGTTAAAACTGGTAGAGCTGTCGGTCTGATTGACTGGCTAAGCGTTTTGCCGCGTTGGAGCCGTTTGAGCCAAAAGTTTCAAATCTGACTTTCGAGTGCTTTCCCGGCACACACGAGTAAAGGGAGACATCCACATGGATCTCCTGACTTGTGCCATTAATTCCGGGCGTGCTGGACGTGGGTGTGGTGTCCTAATTTCGATCACTTTTGTCGGATTGAAAATTCTAAAAAAGCTCCGGAGGGGGGGGGTCAACGTACGTCACCAGTCACCAGTCCGATGACAGCTCACTTCGTCGGACTGCGTGGTGCCACCAGTCCCTGGCGGACAGCTCATTTTGTCTTCGCGGGTTGCGCCGGTGCTCAAGTGGAGGAAAAACAAAAGAACCAGAGAGGGTAGAAGCTGACCCCGTCACCAGTCCGATGACAGCTGGAGGAAAAATAAAAGAACCAGAGAGGGTCGTTTACCCTGTCACCAGTCCGATGACAGCTCACACTTTTCGCCGGACTGGCGTGGGTTATGAAAGTGTCATGGAGGAAAACACAAAGAACCAGAGAGGGTCGTTGACTGACCCTGTCACCATCCGATGATGCTCACTGCTACCGGACTGCGCAGGGTTGCGCGAAAGTGTCATGGAGGAAAACAAAGAACCAGAGGGTCAAGGCGACCCTGTCACCAGTCCGTAGACAGCGCTCACTTCGCCGACTGGCTGCGCCGAAGGCCATGGATGATTTTTTTCCAGAAAAAAACGACGTCCAAAAAACATCAGAAAAAAAACGCCTATAATTTCCCAAAAATGACATACAGAGAGCGTGCTGCATGGAGTAAGGGCACTTGTGGAGGGGGTATGTCCATGCGAGAGACCTCCTTCTTCCAGCGCGCAGCACTTACATTTATAACCCAGGGCACAAAAACCAGTAAAAGGAGCAAATGTTAGAGTTTTTCGCGACTGTGGAGAGGCAAAATGCGGGCATTTTCATAAGTGCAAATGTGTACTGTACATCAGTGTGCCTTTGATAAGGGTCACCAAGATATTCTCGCACGTAAATCGGAAACCCAGTTTTTACAGAAAAGTCTTATCATAGATTTGGAGAAGGACCTCAGAAAAAGCAGTCCTAATATGAGTTTTTCGAATGGTCAAAACGCTGAAGTTTTCGTTGGAGCTCTTTGTAAACCTGAACATCAGAGCAATGCAGGTCCGCCCCGAAGTCATACACGACTTTCAGTCCGCCATCACAGTCTGAGGACAGCTTCACTTCGTCGGACTGGTGGTTGCGCTGTGCTGCCATGGATGATTTTTCTCCCCAGAAAAACGATCGAGTCCAAAAACACTCAGAAAAAAAAAAAAAAACGTCTATAATTTCCAAAATGACAGAGGTGTGCTGCATGGAGTAAGGGCACTTGTGGAGGGCATGTCCATGTAGTAGGACCTCTTCTTCCAGTGCGAGAAAGTTAAATTGTTTAACTTACATTTTCTATAACTCCAGGGGCACGAAAAAATCAGTAAAAAAGGAGCAAATGTTAGAGTTTTTTCGATCAGGAGAGGCAAAATGTAAGTATTTTTTCATAAGTGCAAATGTACTGTACATCAGTGTGCCCTTGATAAGGGGTCACCAAGACACCTCTCGCACGAAATCGGAAACCCAGTTTTCAGAAAAGTTCTTTATCATAGATTTGAGAGAAGGACTCTCAGAAAAAGGTGTCCTAATATGAGAGAGCTTCTTCGAATGGTCAAAACGCGAGTTTGCCTGAGCTCTGTAAACTCTGAAATTACTTCCAGAGTGCCTTGTTATGTCCGCCCCGAGTCACACGACTTTCAGTCCGGATGAGAGAGAGCATTCGACGGGCACTCTGAGGGTCAGACCCCGGTCTGATGGAGGTTCTTTGAAATATGTATAAGTCTTTTTTCCAGCGCCACCCAGACCGAGCAGCAAACGTGACCTCCATCGGAGGGCCCCGCCGCCGCCTCGTCGGTGTTCGGGCGGGTGGTCTCCGCCCGAGGGTTCGCCTCCTAGCCCGGAGGGCCTGTCGCGGGGCGCTGCACCTCCACGGTGAACCATTGCAGCGAGACCGAGACGCCTGCCTCCCCAGTTGTCCTCCACCGACTGCTGCCGACCTGAGCCGCCACCCCACAGCGGGTGAGGTGCGCTCAGCGACGCGGGCCTCCGGAAACACATTGATCGAACCCTACCGCATTGTACCAAACCCACGTTCCCACACGCTGCGCCGCGCCTCCCGGTCTTCCCCACGGGAACCGGGTGGCGGGCTGGCCCCAAACCACCCCAGTGCACGCGCCGACGGCGGAGTTCCGCCGCCGGGTGACGGAGGGCTACCTGGTTGATCCTGCCAGTAGCATATGCTTGTCCAAAGATTAAGCCATGCAAGTCTGGCACACGGGCTGGTACAGTGAAACTGCGAATGGCTCATTAAATCAGTTATGGTTCCTTTGATCGCCCCAACGTTACTTGGATAACTGTGGCAATTCTAGAGCTAATACATGCAAACGAGCGCTGACCTTCGGGATGCGCATTTATCAGACCCAAAACCCATGCGGGTGGCTCGGGCGCCCGACGCTGGTGACTCTAGAGAACCTCGAGCCGATCGCTGGCCCTCGTGGGCGACGTGTCATTCAATGTCTGCCCTATCAACTTTCGATGGTACTTTCTGTGCCTACCATGGTGACCACGGGTAACGGGAATCAGGGTTCGATTCCGGAGAGGAGCCTGAGAAACGGCTACCACATCCAAGGAAGGCAGCAGGCGCCAAGAAATTACCCACTCCCGACTCGGGAGGTAGTGACGGTGGGTCAACAATACAGGACTCTTCGAGGCCCTAATTGAATGAGTACACTTTAAATCCTTTAACGAGGATCCATTGAGGGCAAGTCTGGTGCCAGCAGCCGCGGTAATTCCAGCTCCAATAGCGATTTTTTAAGTTGCTGCAGTTAAAAAGCTCGTAGTTGATCTCGGGATCGAGCTGACGGTCCGCGAGGCGAGTCACTGTCTGTCCCAGCCCCTGCTCTCGGCGCCTCGATGCTCTTAACTGAGTGTCCGCGGGTCCGAAGCGTTTACTTTTGAAAAATTAGAGTGTTCAAAGCAGGCCCGTCGCCTGAATACTGCAGCTAGGAATAATGGAATAGGACTCGGTTCTATTTTGTGGGTTTTTCTTCATGAACTGGGGCCATGATTAAAAGG
>JAYMGU010000430.1:17500-27500 GCA_036178185.1 Liparis tanakae | reverse complement strand
CAGGACCAGGGCCCTCCAGGCTGCTGTCAGGCCCAGAGGAGAGCCTCTGGTTGGGTCTGGGTGCTGGTGGTCTTGCGGGTCCCGGGTTCCTTCAGGACCAGGGCCCTCCAGGTTGCTGTCAGGCCCAGAGGAGAGCCTCTGGTTGGGTCTGGGTGCTGGTGGTCTTGCGGGTCCCTGGAGGACCAACTCCTCCGGGGAAGGTCCCAGAGCTCTGGGTTTTGTTGTAGGTGATAGCCAGTGTCCGCCGGACCGGATTCCCGGGCACAAGTCTTCCTCATGGGGTCCCCTGGTTTTCGGGTACAGCGGTCGAAGGCAGGGTCCCAGAGCTCCGGCCTAGGATGAGGTGATAGCCAGTGTCCGTACGCACCCGGCATGTATCGCATGACCCTGTAGCCCTTAGAACTGTCGCGGTAGCCTCAGAAGAGTGAAATTTCAGTGTGATGCTGGTCTCCCGGGTACCAAAGTACTAAGTGTCCCCCCAGGAGGTGGTTTTGGGGTGTAACTTCCCCGGGGAAGGTCCGACGGAGCCCAAATTTTTTGTGCATGCTCCTGGTGGGTATGTGGTCATGGCCCAGGGGTCAAAAATTTAGTTTCGGGGTGCCCCAGTTTTCGGGGTACACCATTTGAAGGAAAGGTCCTAGAGCTCCGGGCTTTGTTTGAGTTGCTAGCCAGTGTCCGCCCGGACTCAGGCATGTATGATTCGACGCTGTGGCCCCAGGACCTCTGCGTGAGCCCGGCTCAAAGGACGTGAAAACGGACCTTCTCTCCCTTCTCACCCCGAAAAAAAGCTCCAAACTGCCTGGAACTCGCAGGTCGAGTTGGCCTCAGGGCCCCGAACTGGATTCCCAAGCACAAGCTCTCATGGGGTCCCCTGGTTTTCGCGGTACAGCGGTCGAAGGCAGGGTCCCAGAGCTCCGGGCCCAGGTTGAGGTGATAGCCAGTGTCCGCCCGCACTCAGGCATGTATGGCTCGACGCTGTGACCCGCAGGACCTCTGCGTGAGCCCGACTCAAAGGACGTGAAAACGGACCTTCTCCCCTTTTCTCCCCGAAAAAGCTCCAGACTGCCCAGGCCTGGCACCCTGAGTTGCCCCTGGAGGCCCCGGACCGGATTCCCGGGCACAAGTCTTCTCATGGGTTCCCCCGGTTTCGGGGGTACAGCGGTCGAAGGCAGGGTCCCAGAGCTCCGGGCCTAGGATGAGGTGATAGCCAGTGTCCGTCCGCACCCGGGCATGTATCGCATGACCCTGTAGCCCTTAGGACCGTCGCGGTAGCCTCAAAAGAGTGAAATGTCAGTGTGATGCTGGTCTCGCGAGTCCGAAAGTACTCCGTGACCCCCAGGAAGTGGTTTTGCTCCATAACTCTGCCGGGGAAGGTCCGACGGAGCCCAAATTTTTTGTGCATGCTCCTGGTGGGTATGTGGTCATGGCCCAGGGGTCAAAAATTTAGTTTCGGGGTCCCCCAGTTTTCGGGGTACACCATTTGAAGGAAAGGTCCTAGAGCTCCGGGCTTTGTTTGAGGTGCTAGCCAGTGTCCGCCCGACTCAGGCATGTATGGCTCGACGCTGTGACCCCCAGGACCTCTGCGTGAGCCCGGCTCAAAGGACGTGGAAACGGACCTTCCCCCTCTTCACCCCGAAAAAAGCTCCAAACTGCCTGGAACTCGCAGGTCGAGTTGAACGCTAGGCCGCCAACTGGATTCCCGAAGGACAAGGGTTTCACGGGGTCCCTCAGTTTTCGGGGTACACCATTTGAGGGGAACGTCCCAGAGCTCCGGGCCTATTTTTTCCTGATAGCCAGTGTCCGTGCCGACTCAGGGATACCTAACACGACGCTGTAGCCCCCAGGACCTCTGCGTGAGCCTGGCTCAAAGGACCCGGAAAACGGACGTTCTGACTCGCTTTGCACCCAGTAAAAAAGTTCCAAACTGCCCGGGCCTCGCACCCGAAGTTGCCCTGGAGGCCCCGACCAGAATCCGAAGCAGAAGTCTCTAGGCCTCGGGAAGGCCAACTTCCGGTGGCAAGGTCCAGGCGGGTCAAGACCCCCAGGTCCACTCTCAGGGGGTCCAGGCGTCCACCCCAGCCGAGTTCCAGAAAAAAGTATTTTTTTTCCGGGTCTTGATGGGGTACCCGGACCCCCCCAGGACCCCCAAGGACTCTCCTGGACTCTGGGGTGATTTGCGAAAAAAAGTCCGAAAAAGCTCCATAATCTGGAAAAAATGACAGAGTGTTGACCTCCTGAAAATATGACTGAGTCAGAAAATGAATTAAATAAAACCAGGGTTGTAAAGTGACACTTAGAAAAAAAACCGTCTATAATTTTCAGACAGAAAAACGGCTGAGTCCAAAAACACTCAGAAAAAAAACGACAAAGTCAGGAGCCTCAGAAAAACGGCTGAGTCCAAAAACACTCAGAAAAAAAACGATAAAGTCAGGAGCCTCAGAAAAACGTCTGAGTCCAAAAACACACAGAAAAAAAACCACAAAGTCAGGAGCCTCAGAAAAATGACTGAGTTTTTCGACTGTGGAGAGGCAAACATGCAGTTTCCAAATGCGCGACCGTGTACTGTGCTCCAGTGTGCCCATTTGATAAGGGGTCACCAAGACACCTCTCGCACGAAATCAGAAACCCAGTTTTTGAAAAAGTGATAATCGAGAGGGCTTCCAAACAAACGTGGCCGAATTAAAGTGCATTATCACGGGATGCCAAAACTGGTAGAGCCGGTCCGATTGACCCATTTTTAAGTTTTGGAGCCGTTTGAAACAAAAGTTTCAATCCGACTTTCGAGTGCTTTCCCGGCACGGACGGGTAAAGGAGACATCCACACGGAGCTCCTGACTTGTGCCATCAATTCGGCGTGCTGGGCGTCGTGTTGGGCGTGGGCGTGGTGTCCGAATTTCCATCACTTTTGGCGGATTGAAAATTTCAAAAAAGCTCCAGAGGGGGTCGACGCCGGCGTCACCAGTCCGAGGACAGGCCACTTTGTCGGACTGAGTGGTTGAGCTAAGCGTCATGGATGAATTTTTTTTTTTCCCAGAAAACGGCTGAGTCCAAAAACACTCAGAAAAAAAAAAAATGTCTATAATTTTTGAGGGGAAACGGCTGAGTCGAAAGACACTCAGAAAAAAAATAAATTTTTTTGACGGAAAACGGCTGAGTCCAAAAACACTCAGAAAAAAACGACAAAGTCAGGAGCCTCAGAAAATGACTGAGTTTTTCGACTGTGGAGAGGCAAACATGCAGTTTCCAAATGCGCGACCGTACTGTGCTCCAGTGTGCCCATTTGATAAGGGGTCACCAAGACACCTCTCGACGAATCAGAAACCCAGTTTTTGGAAAAGTGATAATCGGGAGGGCTTCCAAACAGGCGTGGGCGGATAAGAGTGCATTATCACGGGATGGCAAAACTGGTAGAGCCGATACGATTGACGCATTTTTATGTTTTTGGAGCCGTTTGAAACAAAAGTTTCAATCCGACTTTCGAGTGCTTTCCCGGGCACGGACGGGTAAAGGGAGACATCCACACGGAGCTCCTGACTTGTGCCATCAATTCGGCGTGCTGGGCGTGGGTGTGGTGTCCGAATTTCCATCACTTTTGGCGGATTGAAAATTTCAAAAAAAAGCTCCAGAGGGGGGTCGACGCCGGCGTCACCAGTCCGAGGACAGGCCACTTTGTCGGACTGAGTGGTTGAGCTAGCGTCATGGATGAATTTTTTTTTTTTTCCCAGAAAAACGGCTGAGTCCAAAAACACTCAGAAAAAAAAAATGTCTATAATTTTTTGAGGGGAAAACGGCTGAGTCGAAAGACACTCAGAAAAAAAATTTTTTTGACGGAAAAACGGCTGAGTCCAAAAACACTCAGAAAAAAAACGACAAAGTCAGGAGCCTCAGAAAAATGACTGAGTTTTTCGACTGTGGAGAGGCAAACATGCAGTTTCCAAATGCGCGACCGTGTACTGTGCTCCAGTGTGCCCATTTGATAAGGGGTCACCAAGACACCTCTCGCACGTAAATCAGAAACCCAGTTTTTGAAAAAGTGATAATCGAGAGGGCTTCCAAACAAACGTGGCCGAATTAAAGTGCATTATCACGGGATGCCAAAACTGGTAGAGCCGGTCCGATTGACCCATTTTTGGGCGTTTTGGAGCCGTTTGAAACAAAAGTTTCAATCCGACTTTCGAGTGCTTTCCCGGGCACGGACGAGTATACGGAGACATCCACATGGATCTCCTGACTTGTGCCATTAATTCGGCGTGCTGGACGTGGGTGGTGTCCGAATTTCGATCACTTTTGGCGGATTGAAAATTTCAAAAAAAAGCTCCGGAGGGGGGGTCGACGTGGCCGTCACCAGTCCGAGGACAGCTCACTTCGTCGGACTGCGTGGTTGAGCGAGTGTCATGGAGGAAAAAAAAGAACCAGAGAGGGTCGGCGACCCTGTCACCAGTCCGATGACAGCTCACTTCGTCGGACTGCGTGGTTGAGCGAGTGTCATGGAGGAAAAAAAGAACCAGAGAGGGTCGGCGACCCTGTCACCAGTCCGATGACAGCTCACTTCGCCGGACTGCGTGGTTGAGCGAGTGTCATGGAGGAAAAAAAAAAGAACCAGAGAGGGTCGGCGACCCTGTCACCAGTCCGATGACAGCTCACTTCGTCGGACTGCGTGGTTGAGCGAGTGTCATGGAGGAAAAAAAAGAACCAGAGAGGGTCGGCGACCCTGTCACCAGTCCGATGACAGCTCACTTCGTCGGACTGCGTGGTTGAGCGAGTGTCATGGAGGAAAAAAAAGAGAACCAGAGAGGCGCGGCGACCCTGTCCCCAGTCCGATGACAGCTCACTTCGCCGGACTGCGTGGTTGCGCGAGTGTCATGGATGATTTTTCCCCCAGAAAACGACTGACTGAGTCCAAAAACACTCAGAAAAAACGACAAAGTCAGAAGCCTCAGAAAAATGACTGAGTTTTTCGACTGTGGAGAGGCAAACATGCAGTTTCCAAATGCGCGACCGTGTACTGTGCTCCAGTGTGCCCATTTGATAAGGGGTCACCAAGACACCTCTCGCACGAAATCAGAAACCCAGATTTTGGAAAAAGTGATAATCGAGAGGGCTTCCAAACAAACGTGGCCCAATAAAAGTGCATTATCACGGGATGCCAAAACTGGTAGAGCCGGGCCGGTTGACCCATTTTGGGCGTTTTGGAGCCCTTTGGAACAAAAGTTTCAATCAGACTATCGAGTGCTTTCCGGCACAGACGAGTAAAGGAGACATCCACATGGATCTCCTGACTTGTGCCATTAATTCGGCGTGCTGGACGTGGGTGTGGTGTCCGAATTTCGATCACTTTTGTCGGATTGAAAATTTAAAAAAAAAGCTCCGGAGGGGGGGTCAACGTGGCCGTCACCAGTCCGATGACAGCTCACTTCGTCGGACTGCGTGGTTGCGCGAGTGTCATGGAGGAAAAACAAAAGAACCAGAGAGGGTAGTTGACCCTGTCACCAGTCCGATGACAGCTCACTTCGTCGGACTGCGTGGTTGCGCGGGTGTCATGAGGGAAAAACAAAGAGACCAGAAACGGTCGTTGACCCTGTCACCAGTCCCAGGACTGCTCTCTTCGTCGTACCGCGTTGTTGTGCGAGCGCCATGGATGATGATTTTTCCCAGAAAAACGACTGAGTCCAAAAACACTCAGAAAAAACACGTCTATAATTTCCCCCAAAAATGACAGAGTGTGCTGCATGGAGTAAGGGCACTTGTGGAGGGCATGTCCATGTAGAGACCTCCTTCTTCCAGTGCGAGAAAGTTAAATTGTTTAACTTTACATTTTCTATAACTCCAGCGCAACGAAAAATCACTAAAAAGGAGGAAAATGTTAGAGTTTTTCGACTGTGGAGAGGCAAAATGCGGCATTTTTCATAAGTGCAAATGTGTACTGTACATCAGTGTGCCCTTTTGATAAGGGGTCACCAAGACACCTTCGACGAAATCGGAAAACCCAGTTTTCAGAAAAGTCTTATCATAGATTTGAGAAGGACTCTCAGAAAAAGGTGTCCGAATATGAGAGTTTCTTCGAATGGTCAAAACGCGAGTTTTGTCTGGAGCTCTTGTAAACTCTGAAATTACTCAGAGTGTCGAGCAGGTCCGCCCCGAGTCACACGACTTTCAGTCCGAATGAGAGAGAGCATCTGACGGGCACTCGCAGGGTCAGACCCCGGTCTGATGGAGGTTCTTTGAAATATGTATAAGTCTTTTTCCAGCGCTTTCACCCAGACCGAGCAGCAAACGTGACCTCCATCGGAGGGGCCCCGCCGCCGGCCTCGGTCGGTGTTCGGGCGGGTGGTTCCTCCGCCCGAGGGTTCGCCTCTAGCCCGGAGGGCCTGTCGCGGGGCGCCTTCGCGCACCTCCACGGGTGAACCATTGCAGCGAGACCGAGACGCCTGCCTCCCCCAGTTGTCCTCCACCGACCCCGCCGACCTGAGCCGCCACCCCACAGCGGTGAGGTGCGCCCTTGTGCGACGCGGGCCTCCGGAAACACACATTGATCGAACCCTACCGCATTGTACCAAACCCACGTTTCCCACACGCTGGCTGCGCCCGTCTTCCCCACGGGAACCGGGTGGCGGGCTGGCCCCAAACCCACCCCAGTGCACGCGTCGACGGCGGAGTTCCGCCCGCCGGTGACGGAGGGCTACCTGGTTGATCAGGCCAGAAGCATATGCATGCCTCAAAGATTAAGCCATGCAAGTCTAAGTACACTCGGCAGGTACAGTGAAACCGCGAATGGCACATTAAATCAGTTATGGCACCTTTGATCGCTCCAACGTTACTTGGATAACTGTGGCAATTTAGAGCTAATACATGCAAACGAGCGCTGACCTTCGGGATGCGTGCATTTATCAGACCCAAAACCCATGCGGGTGGCCTCGGGCGCCCGACGCTTTGGTGACTCTAGAGAACCTCGAGCCGATCGCTGGCCTCGTGGGCGCGACGTGTCGTTCGAATGTCTGCCCTATCAAGTTTCAATGGTACTTTCTGTGCCTACCATGGTGACGACCGGTAACGCGGTATCAGGCTTCGATACCGGAGAGGGAGCCTGAGAAACGGCTACCACATCCAAGCGAAGGCAGCAGGCGCCAAGAATTACCCACTCGACTCGGGAGGTAGTGACGGTAATAACAATACAGGACTCTTTCGAGGCCCTGTAATTGAATGAGTACACTTTAAATCCTTTAACGAGGATCCATTGAGGGCAAGTCTGGTGCCAGCAGCCGCGTAATTCCAGCTCCAATAGCGTATTTTTAAGTTGCTGCAAAAAGCTCGTAGTTGATCTCGGATCGAGCTGACGGTCCGCCGCGAGGCGAGTCACTGTCTGTCCCAGCCCCTGCCTCTCGGCGCCCCTCGATGCTCTTAACTGAGTGTCCTGCTGGGGTCCAAGCGTTTTGAAAAATTAGAGTGTTCAAAGCAGGCCCCGTCGCCTGAATACTGCAGCTAGGAATAATGGAATAGGACTCCGGTTCTAGTTTGTGTGTTTTCTTCTTCAACTGGAGCCTTGATTAAAAGGGGCGGCCGGACATTTCACAGCCGCTTAGAGGTGAAATTCTTGACCGGGCGGAAGACGGACGAAAGCGAAAGCATACGTCAAGAATGTTTTGATTAATCAAGAAGGAAAGTTGGACGTTCGAAGAGGATCAGATACGGACGTAGTTCCGACGAAAAACGACGGCAAGAAGCGACCGGGCGGCGTTATTCCCATGACCCGCTGGCAGCGTCCGGGAAACCAAAGTTTTTGGGTTCCGGGGGGAGTATGGTCGCAAGGCTGAAACTTAAAGGAATTGACGGAAGGGCACCACCAGGAGTGGAGCCTGCGGCTTAATTTGACTCAACACGGGAAACCTCACCCGGCCCGGACACGCTGAGGGTTGGCAGATTGGCAGCTCTTTTCTCGATTCTGTGGGTGGTGGGGCATGTCCGTTCTGGTTGGTGGAGCGATTTGTCTGGTTAATTCCGATAACTAACGAGACCGCATGCTAACTAGTTACGGCCCCGTGGTCGGCGCCCAACTTCTTAGAGGGACAAGTGGCGTTCAGTCACACGAGATTGAGCAATAACAGGTCTGTGATGCCCTTAGATGTCCGGGCTTGCACGCGCCACACTGAGTGGATCAGCGCAGGTGTTCACCCTTTCACGAGAGGCGGGTAACCCAATGAACCCCACTCGTGATAGGGATTGGGGATTGCAATTATTTCCCATGAACGAGGAATTCCCAGTAAGCGCGGGTCATAAGCTCGCTGATTAAGTCCCTGCCCTTGTACACACCGCCCGTCGCTACTACCGATTGATGGTTTAGTGAGGTCCTCGGATCGCCCCGCCGAGTCGGCAACGACACTGGCGGAGTGCCGAGAAGACGATCAAACTTGACTATCTAGAGGAAGTAAAAGTCGAACAAGGTTTCCGTAGGTGAACCTGCGGAAGGATCATTACCGATAAACAGCGCGACCGCTGGGTCCCGCCAGACAAGGAAAACCCATGCTGAGGCGGGTGTCGACGCCTGCCTCCGGCAGCGGCGGCGCCGCCGAGGCGCCCGTCTGTCGGTGGTGGAGGTCCTCTCGGGGAATGCTCGCCGGCGCCTGGGCAGTCCACCTGGTCCCCGGCCCCACTCGGTCGGACGCAAGTCCGCGCCAACGGGTGGAGCCCAAAACACTCTGAACGAGATTCTGAACGACGGCGCGGCGCTGCCGCCTCGACCGGGCCGCCCTCCGTCGCGCCTCCGGTACCCTACCCGACAGCCTCTCGCGGGGAGGTGGCGGGGTTCAATGACTCTGTTCCGTCTCGACCGACCTCCGGGCGGCGTTGCGGGGCGGAGCGCCCGGGCGTATTTGTCCCGTCTGACAAAATCATATGCTTGTCTCAAAAGAACAGAGGCCCCAGGAAAACAAAATCAAAAAGAGAAATACAACTCTTAGCGGTGGATCACTCGCTCAGGCGTCGATGAAGAACGCAGCTAGCTGAACTAGAACTGCGTGAATTGCAGGACACATTGATCATCGACACTTCGAACGCACCTTGCGCCCCGGTTCTCCCGGCTACGCCTGTCTGAGGGTCGTTTGCAATCAATCGGAGAAGCTCGCTTCTCCGCGCTGGAGCCGCAGGCACCCGTTGCCTTCGTGCTCCCAAATGCAGACCGCCGGGATGCCCGGTGCGGTGTGTAGGCCCTGTCGGTCTCGCCTCTGGCCGTGAACCTCCTCCCCCCCTGCTCGTCACACTGCCTTCGCTGGGGAGGGACGGCGGGCGCGCCTCTGTGCCCGCTCGCGGCGGCGCTGCTGCCGGTGGACCCGACCGCCTCCTGTGCTGCCCGCGCCAATCGCTCGAGCTCTTGTACGCGCCAGTGGGAGCCCGAGGTTGGTGATCGGTGGAGATCAGGGTGGATTCGCCGACCTTCCTCCGCGGGCGGGTACCCGACGAACCAGATGCCGGAGCCTCTGCTCCCCTCCCGGGGAGCCGGAGCCACACTGCCGTCCTCCGGGGCGGCGCCTCATTCGACCACGACCTCAGATCAGACGAGACAACCCGCTGAATTTAAGCATATTACTAAGCGGAGGAAAAGAAACTAACAAGGATTCCCCTAGTAGCGGCGAGCGAAGAGGGAACAGCCCAGCGCCGAATCCCCGTCCGACAGGCGGATTGGGGACATGTGGCGATGGAAGATCGCTTGCCCGGTGTCGCCCGGGGGCTTGAGTCCTTCTGATCGAGGCTCATCCCATGGACGGTGTGAGGCCGGTAACGGCCCCCGCCGCGCCGGGGTCCGGTCTTCTCGGAGTCGGGTTGCTTGGGAATGCAGCCCAAAGTGGGTGGTAAACTCCATCTAAGGCTAAATACTGGCACGAGACCGATAGTCGACAAGTACCTTAAGGGAAAGTTGAAAAGAACTTTGAAGAGAGAGTTCAACAGGGCGTGAAACCGTTGAGAGGTAAACGGGTGGGGCCCGCGCAGTCTGCTCGGGGGATTCAAC
>JAYMGU010000430.1:7500-12500 GCA_036178185.1 Liparis tanakae | reverse complement strand
CCAGAGGAGAGCCTCTGGTTGGGTCTGGGTGTTGGTGGTCTTGCCGGTCCCTGGTTCCTTCAGGACCAGGCCCCTCCAGGCTGCTGTCAGGCCCAGAGGAGAGCCTCTGGTTGGGTCTGGGTGCTGGTGGTCTTGCCGGTCCCTGGTTCCTTCAGGACCAGGGCCCTCCAGGCTGCTGTCAGGCCCAGAGGAGAGCCTCTGGTTGGGTCTGGGTGCTGGTGGTCTTGCCGGGTCCCTGGAGGACCAACTCCTCCGGGGAAGGTCCCAGAGCTCTGGGTTTGTTGTAGGTGATAGCCAGTGTCCGCCCGACCGGATTCCCGGGGCACAAGTCTCTCATGGGGTCCCCCGGATTTCGGGGTACAGCGGTCGAAGGCAGGGTCCCAGAGCTCCGGGCCTAGGATGAGGTGATAGCCAGTGTCCGTACGCACCCGGGCATGTATCGCATGACCCTGTAGCCCTTAGAACTGTCGCGGTAGCCTCAGAAGAGTGAAATTTCAGTGTGATGCTGGTCTCCCGGGTACCAAAGTACTAAGTGTCCCCCCAGGAGGTGGTTTGGGGTGGGTGTAAACTTCCTGGGAAGGTCCGACGGAGCCCAAATTTTTGTGCATGCTCCTGGTGGGTATGTGGTCATGGCCCAGGGGTCAAAAATTTAGTTTCGGGGTCCCCCAGTTTTCGGGGTACACCATTTGAAGGAAAGGTCCTAGAGCTCCGGGCTTTGTTTGAGTTGCTAGCCAGTGTCCGCCCGGACTCAGGCATGTATGATTCGACGCTGTGGCCCCCAGGACCTCTGCGTGAGCCCGGCTCAAAGGACGTGAAAAACGGACCTTCTCCCCCCCTTCTCACCCCGAAAAAAGCTCCAAACTGCCTGGAACTCGCAGGTCGAGTTGGCCTCTAGGCCCCGAACTGGATTCCCGAAGCACAAGCCTCTCATGGGGTCCCCCGGTTTTCGGGGTACAGCGGTCGAAGGCAGGGTCCCAGAGCTCCGGGCCCAGGTTGAGGTGATAGCCAGTGTCCGCCCGGACTCAGGCATGTATGGCTCGACGCTGTGACCCGCAGGACCTCTGCGTGAGCCCGACTCAAAGGACGTGAAAACGGGTCTTACTCCCCCTCTTTTCTCCCCGAATAAAAGCTCCAGACTGCCCACGCCCGGCACCCTCAGTTGCCCCGAAGGCCCAGGACCGGATTCCCGGGGCACAAGTCTTCATGGGGTCCCCCGGTTTTCGGGGTACAGCGGTCGAAGGCAGGGTCCCAGAGCTCCGGGCCTAGGATGAGGTGATAGCCAGTGTCCGTCCGCACCCGGGCATGTATCGCATGACCCTGTAGCCCTTAGGACCGTCGCGGTAGCCTCAAAAGAGTGAAATGTCAGTGTGATGCTGGTCTCATGAGTCCGAAGTACTCCGTGACCCCCAGGAAGTGGTTTTGCTCCATAACTCTGCCGGGAAGGTCCGACGGAGCCCAAATTTTTGTGCATGCTCCTGGTGGGTATGTGGTCATGGCCCAGGGGTCAAAAATTTAGTTTCGGGGTTCCCCAGTTTTCGGGGTACACCATTTGAAGGAAAGGTCCTAGAGCTCCGGGCTTTGTTTGAGGTGCTAGCCAGTGTCCGCCCGGACTCAGGCATGTATGGCTCGACGCTGTGACCCCAGGACCTCTGCGTGAGCCCGGCTCAAAGGACGTGAAAAGGGACCTTCCCTCCCCCTTCTCACCCCGAAAAAAAGCTCCAAACTGCCTGGAACTCGCAGGTCGAGTTGGCCCCTAGGCCCCGAACTGGATTCCCGAAGCACAAGTCTCTCACGGGGTCCCTCAGTTTTCGGGGTACACCATTTGAGGGGAACGTCCCAGAGCTCCGGGCCTATTTTTTCCTGATAGCCAGTGTCCGTCCGGACTCAGGCATATCTCACACGACGCTGTAGCCCCCAGGACCTCTGCGTGAGCCTGGCTCAAAGGACCCGGAAAACGGACCTTCTGACCCCCTTTGCACCCCGAAAAAAGTTCCAAACTCCCCGGGGCCCGCACCCCCGGTTGCCCGGGAGGCCCCGGACCAGAATCCGGAAGCAGAAGTCTCTAGGCCCTCGGGAAGGCCAACTTCCGGTGGCAAGGTCCAGGCGGGTCAAAGACCCCAGATCCACTCTCAGGGGGTCCAAGCGTCCACCCCAGCCGAGTTCCAGAAAAGTATTTTTTCCCGGTCTTGATGGGGTACCCGACCCCCCAGGACCCCAAGGACTCTCCTGGACTCTGGGGTGATTTGCGAAAAAGTCCGAAAAAGCTTCAAAATCTGAAAAAAATGACACAGTGTTGACCTCCAGAAAATATGACTGAGTCAGAAAAATGAATTAAATAATACCAGGGTTGTAAAGTGACACTTAGAAAAAAAACGTCTATAATTTTCAGACAGAAAAACGGCTGAGTCCAAAAACACTCAGAAAAAAACGACAAAGTCAGGAGCCTCAGGAAAACGGCTGAGTCCAAAAACACTCAGAAAAAAAACGATAAAGTCAGGAGCCTCAGAAAACGTCTGAGTCCAAAAACACACAGGAAAAAACCACAAAGTCACGAGCCTCAGAAAATGACTGAGTTTTTCGACTGTGGAGAGGCAAACATGCAGTTTCCAAATGCGCGACCGTGTACTGTGCTCCAGTGTGCCCATTTGATAAGGGGTCACCAAGACACCTCTCGCACGAAATCAGAAACCCAGTTTTTGAAAAAGTGATAATCGAGAGGGCTTCCAAACAAACGTGGCCGAATTAAAGTGCATTATCACGGGATGCCAAAACTGGTAGAGCCGGTCCGATTGACCCATTTTTAGGCATTTTGGAGCCGTTTGAAACAAAAGTTTCAATCCGACTTTCGAGTGCTTTCCCGGGCACGGACGGGTAAAGGGAGACATCCACACGGAGCTCCTGACTTGTGCCATCAATTCGGCGTGCTGGGCGTGGGTGTGGTGTCCGAATTTCCATCACTTTTGGCGGATTGAAAATTTCAAAAAAAAGCTCCAGAGGGGGGTCGACGCCGGCGTCACCAGTCCGAGGACAGGCCACTTTGTCGGACTGAGTGGTTGAGCTAGCGTCATGGATGAATTTTTTTTTTTTTTCCCAGAAAAACGGCTGAGTCCAAAAACACTCAGAAAAAAAACGACAAAGTCAGGAGCCTCAGAAAAATGACTGAGTTTTTCGACTGTGGAGAGGCAAACATGCAGTTTCCAAATGCGCGACCGTGTACTGTGCTCCAGTGTGCCCATTTGATAAGGGGTCACCAAGACACCTCTCGCACGAAATCAGAAACCCAGTTTTTGAAAAAGTGATAATCGAGAGGGCTTCCAAACAAACGTGGCCGAATTAAAGTGCATTATCACGGGATGCCAAAACTGGTAGAGCCGGTCCGATTGACCCATTTTTGGGCGTTTTGGAGCCGTTTGAAACAAAAGTTTCAATCCGACTTTCGAGTGCTTTCCCGGGCACGGGGGAGTAAACGGAGACATCCACATGGAGCTCTCCTGCCTTGTGTCCTTAATTCGGCGTGCTGGAGGTGGGTGTGGTGTCCGAATTTCGCTCACTTTTGCCGGATTGAAAATTTCAAAAAAGCTCCGAGGGGGTCGACGTGGGCCGTCACCAGTCCGAGGACAGCTCACTTCGTCGGACTGCGTGGTTGAGCGAGTGTCATGGAGGAAAAAAAAAAGAACCAGAGAGGGTCGGCGACCCTGTCACCAGTCCGATGACAGCTCACTTCGCCGGACTGCGTGGTTGAGCGAAAGTGTCATGGAGGAAAAAAAAGAACCAGAGAGGGTCGGCGACCCTGTCACCAGTCCGATGACAGCTCACTTCGTCGGACTGCGTGGGTTGAGCGAGTGTCATGGAGGAAAAAAAAAGAACCAGAGAGGGTCGGCGACCCTGTCACCAGTCCGATGACAGCTCACTGCCGGACTGCGTGGTTGAGCGAAAGTGTCATGGAGGAAAAAAAGTCCCAGAGAGGGTCGGCGACCCTGTCACCAGTCCGATGACAGCTCACTTCGTCCGGACTGCGTGGGTTGAGCGAGTGTCATGGAGGAAAAAAAAGAACCAGAGAGGGTCGGCGACCCTGTCTGCAGTCCGATGACAGCTCACTTCGTCGGACTGCGTGGTTGCGCGAGTGTCATGGATGATTTTTCCCCCCAGAAGAACGACTGAGTCCAAAAACACTCAGAAAAAAAACGACAAAGTCAGAAGCCTCAGAAAAATGACTGAGTTTTTCGACTGTGGAGAGGCAAACATGCAGTTTCCAAATGCGCGACCCTGTACTGTGCTCCAGTGTGCCCATTTGATAAGGGGTCACCAAGACACCTCTCGCACGTAAATCAGAAACCCAGTTTTTGAAAAAGTGATAATCGAGAGGGCTTCCAAACAAACGTGGCCGAATTAAAGTGCATTATCACGGGATGCCAAAACTGGTAGAGCCGGTCCGATTGACCCATTTTTGGGCGTTTTGGAGCCGTTTGAAGCAAAAGTTTCAATCCGACTTTCGAGTGCTTTCCCGGGCACAGACGAGTAAAGGGAGACATCCACATGGATCTCCTGACTTGTGCCATTAATTCGGCGTGCTGGACGTGGGTGTGGTGTCCGAATTTCGATCACTTTTGTCGGATTGAAAATTTAAAAAAAAAGCTCCGGAGGGGGGGTCAACGTGGCCGTCACCAGTCCGATGACAGCTCACTTCGTCGGACTGCGTGGTTGCGCGAGTGTCATGGAGGAAAAACAAAAGAACCAGAGAGGGTAGTTGACCCTGTCACCAGTCCGATGACAGCTCACTTCGTCGGACTGCGTGGTTGCGCGAGTGTCATGGAGGAAAACAAAAGAACCAGAGAGGGTCGTTTACCCTGTCCCCAGTCCGACGACAGCCCACTTCGCCGGACTGCGTGGGTTGCGCGAAAGCGCCATGGATGATTTTTTCCCCACAAGAAAAACGACTGAGTCCAAAAACACTCAGAAAAAAAACGTCTATAATTTCCAAAAATGACAGAGTGTGCTGC
>JAYMGU010000429.1:0-10285 GCA_036178185.1 Liparis tanakae | reverse complement strand
AAAGCATCAGGTATCTTGGTGAAAAATGCCATCAAACTTATAAGAAGTGAGTCCTAAGACACTTTCTTTTGGTTGAAACCCAGAAAAAGGTTTTATTTTAGTAAAATCCACTTGGTCTGTTCATGGCTGAAAAATCAGTTTAAGACCATAAAAAACAAGATGTGGCTTCTTTTGGAGGCAGTAAAGGGATGAAAGCATTGTTATTCATGAAATGTCATCAACTTGTAAGAAGTGTGTCCTAGACACTTTCTTTTCATTGAAAACACAGAAAAAGGTTTTGTTTAGGAAAATCCACTTTTGGTCTCTCTCTCTCTGGTGGCTAAAATCAGTAAGAGCATAAAAACAAGATGTTGATGCTTTTGAGGCAGTAAAGATGAAAGCATCAGGTCTATGAAAATGTCATCAAATCCTAGTAAGAAGTGTGTCCTAAGACACTTTCTTTCATTGAAAACCCAGAAAAAAGGTTTTGTTTAGGAAAATCCACTTTTGGTCTCTCTCTGATGTGGCTAAAAAATCAGTTTAGAGCATAAAAACAAGATGTTGCTGCTTTGAGGTAAAGTAATGAAAGCATCAGGTATTCATGAAAAATGTCATCAATCCTAAGAAGTGTGTCGAAAGACTTATTTGCTGAAAACCCAGAAAAAAAGGTTTGCTTAAAATCCAATGGTCTCTCTGCGGCTGAGAATCAGCTTAAGAGCATAAAAACAAGATGTTGCTGCTTTTGAGGTAGAGTGATGAAAGCATCAGGTATTCATGAAAATGTCATCAAACTTCAGGAAATGTGTCCCAGACACTTTCATTGAAACCCAGAAAAAAAGATTTTGTTCAGAAAATCCACTTTGGTCTCTGCGGGCTGAAAATCAGTTTAAAAGCATAAAAACAAGATGTTGCTGCTTTGAGGCAGTAAAGTGATGAAAGATCAGGTATTCATGAAAATGTCATCAAATCCTTGTAAGAAGTGTGTCCTTAGACACTTTCTTTTGGTTGAAAACCCAGAAAGAAGGTTTTTAAGGAAAATCCACTTTTGGTCTTCTGCGGGCTAAAAATCAGTTTAAGACATGAAAAACAAGATGTTGCTGCTGAGGCAGTAAAGTGATGAAAGCATCAGGTATTCATGAAAATGTCATCAAATCCTTGTAAGAAGTGTGTCCTGGAGACACTTTATTTGGTTGAAAACCCAGAAAAAGGTTTGTTTAGGAAAATCCACTTTTGGTCTCTCAAGGGCTAAAAATCAGTTTAAGAGCATAAAACAAGATGTTGCTGCTTTGAGGCAGCAAAGGATGAAAGCATCAGGTATTCAAGAAAATGTCATCAAACTTGTAAGAAGTGTGTCCGCAGACACTTTCTTTCATTGAAACACAGAAAAAGGTTTTGTTTAGAAAATCCACTTTGGTCTCTTCATGGCTAAAAAATCAGTTTAAGATATTAAAATAAGATGTTGATGCTTTGAGGCAGTAAAGTGATGAAAGCATCAGGTATTCATGAAAATGTCATCAAACTTGTAAGAAGTGTGTCCCAAGACACTTTCTTGGTTACAAAAAACCCAGAAAAAGGTTTTGTTTAGTAAATCCCACTTTTGGGTCTCTCTCTATGGCTGAAAAAATCAGCGCTTAAGAGCATAAAAACAAGATGTTGCTGCTTTGAGGCGGCAGTAAAAGTGATGAAAGCATCAGGTATTCATGAAAATGTCATCAAATCTTGTAGGGAAGTGTGTCCTAAGACACTTTCTTTTGGCTTGAAAAAACCCAGAAAAAAGGGTTTTTGTTTAGTAAAATCCACTTCTTGGTCTTCTCTCTGCGGCGGGCTGAAAAATTAGTTTAAGAGCATACAAAAAACAAGATGTTGCTGCTTTGAGGCAGTAAAGTGATGAAAGCATCAGGTATTCATGAAAATGTCATCAAACATTGTAAGAAGTGTGTCTCTAAGACATTTCTTTTGCTTGAAAAACCCATAAAAATGGTTTTTTTAGTAAAATCCACTTTTGGTCTCTCTTCTGGGGCTGAAAAAAAATCAGTTTAAGAAAGCATAAAAACAAGATGTTGCTGCTTTGAGGCAGTAAAGTTATGGATGAAAGCATCAGGTCTTCATGAAAATGTCATCAAAATCTTGTAAGAAGTGTGTCCTAGATATCTGACACTTTCTTTCATTGAAAAACCCAGAAAAAGGTTTTGTTTAGTAGGAAAATCCACTTTTGGTCTCTGCTATGGCTGAAAAATCAGCTTAAGAGCATAAAACACAAGATGTTGCTGCTATGCTTTGAGGCAGTAAAGTGATGAAAGCATCAGGTATTCATGAAAATGTCATCAAACTTGTAAGAAGTGTGTCCTTAAGACACTTTCTTTTTTAAGCTGAAAACCCACAGGAAAAAAGGTTTGTTTGTTTAGGAAAATCCACTTTTGGTCTCTAAGTGTGCTTAAAAAATCAGGCTTATGAGAGCATATGAAACAAGATGTTGCTGCTTTGAGGCAGTAAAGTGATGAAAGCATCAGGTATTCATGAAAATGTCATCAAATCCTTGTAAGAAGTGTGTCCTGGAAGACACTTTTATTTGGTTGGAAAACCCAGAAAAAAAAAGTTTTGTTTAGGAAAATCCCACTTTTGGTCTCTCTGCGGGGCTAAAAAAATCAGTTTAAGAGCATAAAACAAGATGTTGCTGCTTTGAGGCAGTAAAGGATGAAAGCATCAGGTATTCATGAAAAATGTCATCAAACTTTGTAGAAGTATGAAGTGTAACCTAGACACTTTTTCATTGAAAAACACACAAAAAAAGGTTTTGTTTAGTAAAATCCACTTTTGGTCTCTTCTGTGTGGCTGAAAATCAGTGTTAAGCTTACCATAAAAACAAGATGTTGATGTGCTTTGAGGCAGTAAAGTGATGAAAGCCATTAAGTATTCCATGAAAATGTCATCAAACTTGTAAGAAGTGGTAACCTCAAGACACTTCTTTTGGTTGAAAACCCAAAAAAAGGTTTTGTTTAGTAAAATCCACTTTTGGTCTCTCTGCGGGGCTAAAAATCAGTTTAAGAGCATAAAACAAGATGTTGCTGCTTTTGAGGCAGTAAAGTGATGAAAGCATCAGGTATTCATGAAAAAATGTCATCAAACTTGTAAGAAGTGTGTATCCTAAGACACTTTTCATTGTCATTGAAAACCCCAAAAAAGGTTTTTTGTTTAGGAAAATCCACTTTTGGTCTCTCTCTGCGGGCTAAAATCAGTTTAAGAGCATAAAAACAAGATGTTGATGCTTTTGAGGCAGTAAAGTGATGAAAGCATCAGGTATTCATGAAAATGTCATCAAACTTGTAAGAAGTGTGTCCTAAGACACTTTCTTTTGGTTGAAAACCCAGAAAAAGGTTTTTTTAGGAAAATCCACTTTGGTCTCTCTGCGGGCTGAAAATAAGTTTAAGAGCATAAAAACAAGATGTTGTGCTGTTGAGGCAGTAAAGTGATGAAAGCATCAGGTATTCATGAAAATGTCATCAAACTTGTAAGAAGTGTGTCCTTAGACACTGTCTTTGGTTGAAAACCCAGAAAGAAGGTTTTGTTTAGGAAAATCCACTTTTGGTCTCTCTGCGGGCTGAAAATAAGTTTAAGAGCATAAAAACAAGATGTTGCTGCTTTGAGGCAGTAAAGTAATGAAAGCATCAGGTATTCATAAAGATGTCATGAAACTTGAAAGAAGTGTGTCCTAACACTTTATTGGTTGAAAACCCAGAAAAAGGTTTGTTTAGTAAAATCCACTTTTGGTCTCTAGGGCTGAAAATCATTTTAAAGAGCATAAAAACAAGATGTTGCTGCTTTGAGGCAGTAAAGTGATGAAAGCATTAAGTATTCATGAAAATGTCATCAAACTTGTAAGAAGTGTGTCCTAAGACACTTTCTTTCATTGAAAACCCAGAAAAAAGGTTTTGTTTAGGAAAATCCACTTTTGGTCTCTCTGCGGGCTAAAAATCAGTTTAAGAGCATAAAAACAAGATGTTGATGCTTTGAGGCAGTAAAGTGATGAAAGCATCAGGTATTCATGAAAATGTCATCAAACTTGTAAGAAGTGTGTCCTTAGACACTTTCTTTGCTTGAAAACCAGAAAAAAGGTTTTGTTTAGGAAAATCCATTTTGGTCTCTCTCGGGCTAAAATCAGTTTAAGAGCATAAAACAAAGATGTTGATGCTTTGAGGCAGTAAAGTGATGAAAGCGTCAGGTATTCATGAAAATGTCATCAAACTTGTAAGAAATGTGTCCTT
Source organism: Liparis tanakae (assembly GCA_036178185.1). NCBI lineage: Eukaryota > Metazoa > Chordata > Actinopteri > Perciformes > Liparidae > Liparis > Liparis tanakae. The sequence continues at coordinate 6,044 of JAYMGU010000429.1, read as the reverse complement.
AGACACTTTCTTTCATTGAAAACCCAGAAAAAAGATTTTGTTCAGGAAAATCCACTTTTGGTCTCTCTGCGGGCTGAAAATCAGTTTAAAAGCATAAAAACAAGATGTTGCTGCTTTGAGGCAGTAAAGTGATGAAAGCATCAGGTATTCATGAAAATGTCATCAAACTTGTAAGAAGTGTGTCCTTAGACACTGTCTTTGGTTGAAAACCCAGAAAAAAGGTTTTGTTTAGGAAAATCCACTTTTGGTCTCTCTGCGGGCTGAAAATAAGTTTAAGAGCATAAAAACAAGATGTTGCTGCTTTGAGGCAGTAAAGTAATGAAAGCATCAGGTATTCATGAAAATGTCATCAAACTTGTAAGAAGTGTGTCCTGAGACACTTTATTTGGTTGAAAAACCCAGAAAAAGGTTTTGTTTAGTAAAATCCACTTGTGGTCTCTCTGCGGGCTGAAAATCAGTTTAAGAGCATAAAAACAAGATGTTGCTGCTTTGAGGCAGTAAAGTGATGAAAGCATCAGGTATTCATGAAAATGTCATCAAACTTGTAAGAAGTGTGTCCTTAGACACTGTCTTTGGTTGAAAACCCAGAAAGAAGGTTTTGTTTAGGAAAATCCACTTTTGGTCTCTCTGCGGGCTGAAAATAAGTTTAAGAGCATAAAAACAAGATGTTGCTGCTTTGAGGCAGTAAAGTAATGAAAGCATCAGGTATTCATGAAAATGTCATCAAACTTGTAAGAAGTGTGTCCTTAGACACTTTCTTTGCTTGAAAACCCAGAAAAAAGGTTTTGTTTAGGAAAATCCACTTTTGGTCTCTCTGCGGGCTAAAAATCAGTTTAAGAGCATAAAAACAAGATGTTGCTGCTTTGAGGCAGTAGAGTGATGAAAGCATCAGGTATTCATGAAAATGTCATCAAACTTGTAAGAAATGTGTCCTTAGACACTTTCTTTGTGAAAACCCAGAAAAAGATTTTGTTCAGGAAAATCCACTTTTGGTCTCTCTGCGGGCTGAAAATCAGTTTAAAAGCATAAAAACAAGATGTTGCTGCTTTGAGGCAGTAAAGTGATGAAAGCATCAGGTATTCATGAAAATGTCATCAAACTTGTAAGAAGTGTGTCCTTAGACACTGTCTTTGGTTGAAAAACCCAGAAAAAAGGTTTTGTTTAGGAAAATCCACTTTTGGTCTCTCTGCGGGCTGAAAATAAGTTTAAGAGCATAAAAACAAGATGTTGCTGCTTTGAGGCAGTAAAGTAATGAAAGCATCAGGTATTGATGAAAATGTCATCAAACTTGTAAGAAGTGTGTCCTGAGACACTTTCTTTGATTGAAAACCCAGAAAAAAGATTTTGTTCAGGAAAATCCACTTTTGGTCTCTCTGCGGGCTGAAAATCAGTTTAAAAGCATAAAAACAAGATGTTGCTGCTTTGAGGCAGTAAAGTGATGAAAGCATCAGGTATTCATGAAAATGTCATCAAACTTGTAAGAAGTGTGTCCTTAGACACTGTCTTTGGTTGAAAACCCAGAAAGAAGGTTTTGTTTAGGAAAATCCACTTTTGGTCTCTCTGCGGGCTGAAAATAAGTTTAAGAGCATAAAAACAAGATGTTGCTGCTTTGAGGCAGTAAAGTAATGAAAGCATCAGGTATTCATGAAAATGTCATCAAACTTGTAAGAAGTGTGTCCTGAGACACTTTATTTGGTTGAAAACCCAGAAAAAAAGGTTTTGTTTAGTAAAATCCACTTTTGGTCTCTCTGCGGGCTGAAAATCAGTTTAAGAGCATAAAACAAGATGTTGCTGCTTTTGAGGCAGTAAAGTGATGAAAGCATTAAGTATTCATGAAAATGTCATCAAACTTGTAAGAAGTGTATCCTAAGACACTTTCTTTCATTGAAAACCCAGAAAAAAGGGTTTTGTTTAGGAAAATCCACTTTTGGTCTCTCTGCGGGCTAAAATCAGTTTAAGAGCATAAAAACAAGATGTTGCTGCTTTGAGGCAGTAGAGTGATGAAAGCATCAGGTATTCATGAAAATGTCATCAAACTTGTAAGAAGTGTGTCCTAGACACTTTTTTGTTGAAAACCCTAAAAAGGTTTTGTTTAGGAAAATCCACTTTGGTCTCTCTGCGGGCTGAAAATCAGTTTAAGAGCATAAAAACAAGATGTTGCTGCTTTGAGGCAGTAGAGTGATGAAAGCATCAGGTATTCATGAAAATGTCATCAAACTTGTAAGAAGTGTGTCCTTAGACACTTTCTTTCATTGAAAACCCAGAAAAAAAGATTTTGTTCAGAAAAATCCACTTTTTGGTCTCTCTGCGGCTGAAAAATCAGTTTAAAAGCATAAAACAAGATGTTGCTGCTTTGAGGCAGTAAAGTGATGAAAGCATCAGGTATTCATGAAAATGTCATCAAACTTGTAAGAAGTGTGTCCTAGACACTGTTTGGTTGAAACCAAAAAAAGGTTTTGTTTAGGAAAAATCCACTTTGGTCTCATCTGGCTGAAAATAAGTTTAAGAGCATAAAACAAGATGTTGCTGCTTTGAGGCAGTAAAGTAATGAAAGCATCAGGTATTCATGAAAATGTCATCAAACTTGTAAGAAGTGTGTCCTAGACACTGTCTTTGGTTGAAAACCCAGAAAAAGGTTTTGTTTAGAAAATCCACTTTTGGTCTCTCTGGGCTGAAAATAAGTTTAAGAGCATAAAACAAGATGTTGCTGCTTTGAGGCAGTAAAGTAATGAAAGCATCAGGTATTCATGAAAATATCATCAGACTTGTAAGTGTGTCCTGAGACACTTTATTTGGTTGAAAAACCCAGAAAAAAAGGTTTTGTTTAGTAAAATCCACTTTTTGGTCTCTCTGCGGGCTGAAAAAAGTTTTAAGAGCATAAAAACAAGATGTTGCTGCTTTGAGGCAGTAAAGTGATGAAAGCATCAGTATTCATGAAAATGTCATCAAACTTGTAAGAAGTGTATCCTAAGACACTTTCTTTCATTGATTGAAAACCCAGAAAAAGGTTTTGTTTAGGAAAATCCACTTTTGGTCTCTCTGGCTAAAAATCAGTTTAAGAGGATAAAAACAAGATGTTGATGCTGCTTTGAGGCAGTAAAGTGATGAAAGCATGAGGTATTCATGAAAAATGTCATCAAACTTGTAAGAAGTGTGTCCTTAGACACTGTCTTTGGTTGAAAAACCCAGAAAAAGGTTTTGTTTAGGAAAATCCACTTTTGGTCTCTCTGGGCTGAAAATAAGTTTAAGAGCATAAAACAAGATGTTGCTGCTTTGAGGCAGTAAAGTAATGAAAGCATCAGGTATTCATGAAAATGTCATCAAACTTGTAAGAAGTGTGTCCTGAGACACTTTTTCATTGAAAACCCAGAAAAAGATTTTGTTCAGGAAAATCCACTTTGGTCTCTCTGCGGGAAAAAATCAGTTTAAAAGCATAAAAACAAGATGTTGCTGCTTTGAGGCAGTAAAGTGATGAAAGCATCAGGTATGAATGAAAATGTCAAATCCTGTAAGAAGTGTGTCCTGAGACACTTTATTTGGTTGAAAACCCAGAAAAAAGGTTTTGTTTAGTAAAATCCACTTTTGGTCTCTCTATGGCTGAAAATCAGTTTAAGAGCATAAAACAAGATGTTGCTGCTTTGAGGCAGTAAAGTGATGAAAGCATTAGGTATTCATGAACATGTCATCAAACTTGTAAGAAGTGTGTCCTGAGACACTTTCTTTGAAAACCCAGAAAAAAGGTTTTGTTTAGGAAAATCCAATTTTGGTCTCTCTCTGGGATAAATATCAGTTTAAGAGCATAAAACAAGATGTTGCTGCATTGAGGCAGTAAAGTGATGAAAGCATCAGGTATTCATGAAAATGTCATCAAACTTGTAAGAAATGTGTCCTAGACACTTTTTTGTTGAAAACCCAGAAAAAAAGGTTTTGTTTAGGAAAATCCAATTTTGGTCTCTCTGCGGGCTAAAAATCAGTTTAAGAGCATAAAAACAAGATGTTGCTGCTTTGAGGCAGTAGAGTGATGAAAGCATCAGGTATTCATGAAAATGTCATCAAACTTGTAAGAAGTGTGTCCTTAGACACTGTCTTTGCTGAAAACCCAGAAAAAGGTTTTGTTTAGGAAAATCCACTTTTGGTCTCTCTGCGGGCTGAAAATAAGTTTAAGAGCATAAAAACAAGATGCTGATGCTTTGAGGCAGTAAAGTGATGAAAGCATCAGGTATTCATGAAAATGTCATCAAACTTATAAGAAGTGTGTCCTAAGACACTTTTGCTTGAAAACCCAGAAAAAGGTTTTGTTTAGGAAAATACACTTTGGTCTCTCTCTGGCTAAAAATCAGTTTAAGAGCATAAAAACAAGATGTTGCTGCTTTGAGGCAGTAAAGTGATGAAAGCATCAGGTATTCATGAAAATGTCATCAAACTTGTAAGAAATGTGTCCTTAGACACTTTCTTTCATTGAAAACCCAGAAAAAAGGTTTTGTTTAGGAAAATCCACTTTTGGTCTCTCTGCCGGCTGGAAATCAGTTTAAGAGCAAAAAAACAAGATGTTGATGCTTTGAGGCAGTAAAGTGATGAAAGCATCAGGTATTCATGAAAATGTCATCAAACTTGTAAGAAGTGTGTCCTTAGACACTTTCTTTGGTTGAAAACCCAGAAAAAAAGGTTTTGTTTAGGAAAATCCAATTTTGGTCTCTCTGCGGGCTAAAAATCAGTTTAAGAGCATAAAAACAAGATGTTGCTGCTTTGAGGCAGTAAAGTGATGAAAGCATCATGTATTCATGAAAATGTCATCTAACTTGTAAGAAGTGTGTCCTTAGACACTTTCTTTGGTTGAAAACCCAGAAAAAAAGGTTTTCTTTAGGAAAATCCAATTTTGGTCTCTGCGGGCTAAAAATCAGTTTAAGAGCATAAAAACAAGATGTTGCTGCTTTGAGGCAGTAAAGTGATGAAAGCATCAGGTATTCATGAAAATGTCATCAAACTTGTAAGAAGTGTGTCCTGAGACACTTTATTTGGTTGAAAACCCAGAAAAAAAGGTTTTGTTTAGGAAAATCCACTTTTGGTCTCTCTGCGGGCTGAAAATCAGTTTAAGAGCATAAAAACAAGATGCTGATGCTTTGAGGCAGTAAAGTGATGAAAGCATCAGGTATTCATGAAAATGTCATCAAACTTATAAGAAGTGTGTCCTAAGACACTTTCTTTGCTTGAAAACCCAGAAAAAATGTTTTGTTTAGGAAAATACACTTTTGGTCTCTCTGCGGGCTAAAAATCAGTTTAAGAGCATAAAAACAAGATGCTGATGCTTTGAGGCAGTAAAGTGATGAAAGCATCAGGTATTCATGAAAATGTCATCAAACTTATAATAAGTGTGTCCTAAGACACTTTCTTTCATTGAAAACCCAGAAAAAAGGTTTTGTTTAGGAAAATACACTTTTGGTCTCTCTGCGGGCTAAAAATCAGTTTAAGAGCATAAAAACAAGATGTTGATGCTTTAAGGCAGTAAAGTGATGAAAGCATCAGGTATTCATGAAAATGTCATCAAACTTGTAAGAAGTGTGTCCTTAGACACTTTCTTTGGTTGAACACCCAGAAAAAAGGTTTTGTTTAGGAAAATCCAATTTTGGTCTCTCTGCGAGCTAAAAATCAGTTTAAGAGCATAAAAACAAGATGTTGCTGCTTTGAGGCAGTAAAGTGATGAAAGCATCAGGTATTCATGAAAATGTCATCTAACTTGTAAGAAGTGTGTCCTAAGACACTTTCTTTGCTTGAAAACCCAGAAAAAAGGTTTTCTTTAGGAAAATCCAATTTTGGTCTCTCTGCGGGCTGAAAATCAGTTTAAGAGCATAAAAACAAGATGTTGCTGCTTTGAAGCAGTAGAGTGATGAAAGCATCAGGTATTCATGAAAATGTCATCAAACTTGTAAGAAATGTGTCCTTAGACACTTTCTTTCATTGAAAACCCAGAAAAAAGGTTTTGTTTAGGAAAATCCACTTTTGGTCTCTCTGCGGGCTGAAAATCAGTTTAAAAGCATAAAAACAAG
>JAYMGU010000428.1:0-12620 GCA_036178185.1 Liparis tanakae | reverse complement strand
CAGAAAAAAGGTTTTCTTTAGGAAAATCCAATTTTGGTCTCTCTGCGGGCTAAAAATAAGTTTAAGAGCATAAAAACAAGATGTTGCTGCTTTGAGGCAGTAAAGTGATGAAAGCATCAGGTATTCATGAAAATGTCATCAAACTTGTAAGAAGTGTGTCCTTAGACACTTTCTTTGGTTGAACACCCAGAAAAAAGGTTTTGTTTAGGAAAATCCAATTTTGGTCTCTCTGCGAGCTAAAAATCAGTTTAAGAGCATAAAAACAAGATGTTGCTGCTTTGAAGCAGTAAAGTGATGAAAGCATCAGGTATTCATGAAAATGTCATCAAACTTGTAAGAAGTGTGTCCTTAGACACTTTCTTTGAAAACCCAGAAAAAGGTTTTGTTTAGGAAAATCCAATTTTGGTCTCTCTGCGGGCTGAAAATCAGTTTAAAAGCATAAAAACAAGATGTTGCTGCTTTGAGGCAGTAAAGTGATGAAAGCATCATGTATTCATGAAAATGTCATCTAACTTGTAAGAAGTGTGTCCTTAGACACTTTCTTTGCTGAAAAACCCAGAAAAAAGGTTTTGTTTAGGAAAATCCACTTTTGGTCTCTCTGCGGGCTAAAAATCAGTTTAAGAGCATAAAAACAAGAAGCTGATGCTTTGAGGCAGTAAAGTGATGAAAGCATCAGGTATTCATGAAAATGTCATCAAACTTATAAGAAGTGTGTCCTAAGACACTTTCTTGCTTGAAAAACCCAGAAAAAGGTTTTGTTTAGGAAAATAACTTTTTGGTCTCTCTGGCTAAAAATCAGTTTAAGAGCATAAAACAAGATGTTGCTGCTTTGAGGCAGTAAAGTGATGAAAGCATCAGGTATTCATGAAAATGTCATCAAACTTGTAAGAAGTGTGTCCTAGACACTTTCTTTGTTGAAAAACCCAGAAAAAAGGTTTTGTTTAGAAAAATCCAATTTTGGTCTCTCTGCGGGCTAAAAATCAGTTTAAGAGCATAAAAACAAGATGTTGCTGCTTTGAGGCAGTAGAGTGATGAAAGCATCAGGTATTCATGAAAATGTCATCAAACTTGTAAGAAATGTGTCCTTAGACACTTTCTTTCATTGAAAACCCAGAAAAAAGGTTTTCTTTAGGAAAATCCAATTTTGGTCTCTCTGCGGGCTGAAAATCAGTTTAAGAGCATAAAAACAAGATGTTGCTGCTTTGAAGCAGTAGAGTGATGAAAGCATCAGGTATTGATGAAAATGTCATCAAACTTGTAAGAAATGTGTCCTTAGACACTTTCTTTCATTGAAAAACCCAGAAAAAGGTTTTGTTTAGGAAAATCCACTTTTGGTCTCTCTGCGGGCTGAAAATCAGTTTAAAAGCATAAAAACAAGATGTTGCTGCTTTGAGGCAGTAAAGTGATGAAAGCATCATGTATTCATGAAAATGTCATCTAACTTGTAAGAAGTGTGTCTAGACACTTTCTTGGTTGAAAACCCAGAAAAAAGGTTTTTTAGGAAAATCCAATTTTGGTCTCTCTGCGGCTAAAAATCAGTTTAAGAGCATAAAACAAGATGTTGCTGCTTTGAGGCAGTAAAGTGATGAAAGCATCAGGTATTCATGAAAATGTCATCAAACTTGTAAGAAGTGTGTCCTGAGACACTTTATTTGGTTGAAAACCCAGAAAAAAAGGTTTTGTTTAGGAAAATCCACTTTTGGTCTCTCTTGGGCTAAAATCAGTTTAAGAGCATAAAAACAAGATGTTGATGCTTTGAGGCAGTAAAGTGATGAAAGCATCAGGTATTCATGAAAATGTCATCTAACTTGTAAGAAGTGTGTCCTAAGACACTTTCTTTGGTTGAAAACCCAGAAAAAAGGTTTTCTTTAGGAAAATCCAATTTTGGTCCCTGCGGCCTAAAACTCAGTTTAAGAGCATAAAAACAAGATGTTGCTGCTTTGAGGCAGTAAAGTGATGAAAGCATCAGGTATTCATGAAAATGTCATCTAACTTGTAAGAAGTGTGTCCTAAGACACTTTTGCTTGAAAACCCAGAAAAAAGGTTTGTTTAGGAAAATCCAATTTTGGTCTCTCTATGAGCTAAAAATCAGTTTAAGAGCATAAAAACAAGATGTTGCTGCTTTGAGGCAGTAAAGTGATGAAAGCATCAGGTATTCATGAAAATGTCATCAAACTTGTAAGAAGTGTGTCCTTAGACACTTTCTTTGGTTGAAAACCCAGAAAAAAAAGATTTGTTTTAGAAAATCCAATTTCTCTGGTCTGCGGCCTGAAAATCAGTTTAAAAGCATAAAAACAAGATGTTGCTGCTTTGAGGCAGTAAAGTGATGAAAGCTTCATGTATTCATGAAAATGTCATCTAACTTGTAAGAAGTGTGTCTTTAGACACTTTATTTGGTTGAAAACCCAGAAAAAAAGGTTTTGTTTAGGAAAATCCACTTTTGGTCTCTCTGCGGGCTAAAAATCAGTTTAAGAGCATAAAAACAAGATGTTGATGCTTTGAGGCAGTAAAGTGATGAAAGCATCAGGTATTCATGAAAATGTCATCAAACTTGTAAGAAGTGTGTCCTTAGACACTTTCTTTGGTTGAAAACCCAGAAAAAAGGTTTTGTTTAGGAAAATCCAATTTTGGTCTCTCTGCGGCCTGAAAATCAGTTTAAAAGCATAAAAACAAGATGTTGCTGCTTTGAGGCAGTAAAGTGATGAAAGCATCATATATTCATGAAAATGTCATCTAACTTGTAAGAAGTGTGTCCTAGACACTTTCTTTTGGTTGAAAACCCAGAAAAAAAGGTTTCTTTTAGAAAATCCAATTTTGGTCTCTCATGGCTAAAAATCAGTTTAAGAGCATAAAACAAGATGTTGCTGCTTTGAGGCAGTAAAGTGATGAAAGCATCAGGTATTCATGAAAATGTCATCAAACTTGTAAGAAGTGTGTCCTAGACACTTTAGTTGAAAACCCAGAAAAAAAGGTTTTGTTTAGGAAAATCCACTTTTGGTCTCTCTGCGGGCTAAAAATCAGTTTAAGAGCATAAAAACAAGATGTTGATGCTTTGAGGCAGTAAAGTGATGAAAGCATCAGGTATTCATGAAAATGTCATCAAACTTGTAAGAAGTGTGTCCTTAGACACTTTCTTGGTTTGAAAACCCAGAAAAAGGTGTTGTTTAGGAAAATCCAATTTTGGTCTCTCTGCGGGCTGAAAATCAGTTTAAGAGCATAAAAACAAGATGTTGCTGCTTTGAGGCAGTAAAGTGATGAAAGCATCAGGTATTCATGAAAATGTCATCAAACTTGTAAGAAGTGTGTCCTAAGACACTTTCTTTGGTTGAAAACCCCCCAAAAAGGTTTTGTTTAGTAAAAATCCACTTTTGGTCTCTCTGCGGGCTGAAAATCAGTTTAAGAGCATAAAAACAAGATGTTGCTGCATTGAGGCAGTAAAGTGATGAAAGCATCAGGTATTCATGAACATGTCATCAAACTTGTAAGAAGTGTGTCCTAAGACACTTTCTTTGGTTGAAAACCCATAAAAATGCTTTTGTTTAGTAAAATCCACTTTTGGTCTTTCTGCGGGCTAAACATCAGTTTAAGAGCATAAAACCAAGATGTTGCTGCATGCTTTGAGGCAGTAAAGTGATGAAAGCATCAGGTATTCATGAAAATGTCATCAAACTTGTAAGAAGTGTGTCCTAAGACACTTTCTTTGGTTGAAAACCCATAAAAATGCTTTTGTTTAGTAAAATCCACTTTTGGTCTCTCTGCGGGCTAAACATCAGTTTAAGAGCATAAAACCAAGATGTTGCTGCATGCTTTGAGGCAGTAAAGTGATGAAAGCATCAGGTATTCATGAAAATGTCATCAAACTTGTAAGAAGTGTGTCCTAAGACACTTTCTTTGGTTGAAAACCCATAAAAATGGTTTTGTTTAGTAAAATCCACTTTAGGTCTCTCTGCGGGCTGAAAATCAGTTTAAGAGCATAAAAACAAGATGTTGCTGCTTTGAAGCAGTAAAGGGATGAAAGCATCAGGTATTCATGAAAATGTCATCAAACTTGTAAGAAGTGTGTCCTAAGACACTTTCTTTGGTTGAAAACCCATAAAAATGCTTTTGTTTAGTAAAATCCACTTTTGGTCTTTCTGCGGGCTAAACATCAGTTTAAGAGCATAAAACCAAGATGTTGCTGCATGCTTTGAGGCAGTAAAGTGATGAAAGCATCAGGTTTTCATGAAAATGTCATCTAACTTGTAAGAAGTGTGTCCTAAGACACTTTCTTTGCTTGAAAACCCCCCAAAAAGGTTTTGTTTAGTAAAATCCACGTTTGTTCTCTGCATGGCTGAAAATCAGTTTAAGAGCATAAAACAAGATGTTGCTGCTTTGAGGCAGTAAAGTGATGAAAGCATCAGGTATTCATGAAAATGTCATCTAACTTGTAAGAAGTGTGTCCTAAGACACTTTCTTTGCTTGAAAACCCCCCAAAATGGTTTTGTTTAGTAGAATCCACGTTTGTTCTCTCTGGGGCCTGAAAATCAGTTTAAGAGCATAAAACAAGATGTTGGTGCTTTGAGGCAGTAAAGTGATGAAAGCATCAGGTATTCATGAAAATGTCATCAAACTTGTAAGAAGTGTGTCCTAAGACACTTTCTTTGGTTGAAAACCCATAAAATGCTTTTGTTTAGTAAAATCCACTTTTGGTCTTTCTATGGCTAAACATCAGTTTAAGAGCATAAAACAAGATGTTGCTGCATGCTTTGAGGCAGTAAAGTGATGAAAGCATCAGGTATTCATGAAAATGTCATCAAACTTGTAAGAAGTGTGACCTAAGACACTTTCTTGGTTGAAAACCCATAAAAATGCTTTTGTTTAGTAAAATCCACTTTTTGGTCTTTTCATGGCTAAACATCAGTTTAAGAGCATAAAAACAAGATGTTGCTGCATGCTTTGAGGCAGTAAAGTGATGAAAGCATCAGGTATTCATGAAAATGTCATCAAACTTGTAAGAAGTGTGTCCTAAGACACTTTCTTTGGTTGAAAACCCATAAAAATGCTTTTGTTTAGTAAAATCCACTTTTGGTCTCTCTGCGGGCTGAAAATCAGTTTAAGAGCATAAAAACAAGATGTTGCTGCTTTGAGGCAGCAAAGTGATGAAAGCATCAGGTATTCATGAAAATGTCATCAAACTTGTAAGAAGTGTGTCCTAAGACACTTTCTTTGGTTGAAAACCCATAAAAATGGTTTTGTTTAGTAAAATCCACTTTTGGTCTCTCTGCGGGCTGATAATCAGTTTAAGAGCATAAAACAAGATGTTGCTGCTTTGAAGCAGTAAAGGGATGAAAGCATCAGGTATTCATGAAAATGTCATCAAACTTGTAAGAAGTGTGTCCTAAGACACTTTCTTGTTGAAAACCCATAAAATGCTTTTGTTTAGTAAAATCCACTTTTGGTCTTTCTGTGGGCTAAACATCAGTTTAAGAGCATAAAAACCAAGATGTTGCTGCATGCTTTGAGGCAGTAAAGTGATGAAAGCATCAGGTATTCATGAAAATGTCATCTAACTTGTAAGAAGTGTGTCCTAAGACACTTTCTTTGCTTGAAAACCCCCCAAAAAGGTTTTGTTTAGTAAAATCCACGTTTGTTCTCTCTGCGGGCTGAAAATCAGTTTAAGAGCATAAAACAAGATGTTGCTGCTTTGAGGCAGTAAAGTGATGAAAGCATCAGGTATTCATGAAAATGTCATCTAACTTGTAAGAAGTGTGTCCTAAGACACTTTCTTTGCTTGAAAACCCCCAAAAAAGGTTTTGTTTAGTAAAATCCACGTTTGTTCTCTCTGCGGGCTGAAAATCAGTTTAAGAGCATAAAACAAGATGTTGCTGCTTTGAGGCAGTAAAGTGATGAAAGCATCAGGTATTCATGAAAATGTCATCTAACTTGTAAGAAGTGTGTCCTAAGACACTTTCTTTGCTTGAAAACCCCCCAAAAAGGTTTTGTTTAGTAAAATCCACGTTTGTTCTCTCTATGGCTGAAAATCAGTTTAAGAGCATAAAACAAGATGTTGGTGCTTTGAGGCAGTTAAGTGATGAAAGCATCAGGTATTCATGAAAATGTCATCAAACTTGTAAGAAGTGTGTCCTAAGACACTTTCTTTGGTTGAAAACCCATAAAAATGCTTTTGTTTAGTAAAATCCACTTTTGGTCTTTCTATGGCTAAACATCAGTTTAAGAGCATAAAAACAGATGTTGCTGCATGCTTTGAGGCAGTAAAGTGATGAAAGCATCAGGTATTCATGAAAATGTCATCAAACTTGTAAGAAGTGTGTCCTAAGACACTTTCTTTGGTTGAAAACCCATAAAAATGCTTTTGTTTAGTAAAATCCACTTTTGGTCTCTCTGCGCTGAAAATCAGTTTAAGAGCATAAAAACAAGATGTTGCTGCTTTGAAGCAGCAAAGTGATGAAAGCATCAGGTATTCATGAAAATGTCATCAAACTTGTAAGAAGTGTGTCCTAAGACACTTTCTTTGGTTGAAAACCCATAAAAATGGTTTTGTTTAGTAAAATCCACTTTTGGTCTCTCTATGGCTGAAAATCAGTTTAAGAGCATAAAACAAGATGTTGCTGCTTTAAAGCAGTAAAGGGATGAAAGCATCAGGTATTCATGAAAATGTCATCAAACGTGTAAGAATTGTGTCCTAAGACACTTTCTTTGGTTGAAAACCCAGAAAAAAGGTTTTGTTTAATAAAATCCACTTTTGGTCTCTCTGCGGGCTGAAAATCAGTTTAAGAGCATAAAAACAAGATGTTGGTGCTTTGAGGCAGTGAAGTGATGAAAGCATCAGGTATTCATGAAAATGTCATCTAACTTGTAAGAAGTGTGTCCTAAGACACTTTCTTTGCTTGAAAACCCCCCAAAAAGGTTTTGTTTAGTAAAATCCACGTTTGTTCTCTCTGCGGGCTGAAAATCAGTTTAAGAGCATAAAACAAGATGATGCTGCTTTGAGGCAGTAAAGTGATGAAAGCATCAGGTATTCATTAAAATGTCATCAAACTTGTAAGAATTTTGTCCTATGACACTTTCTTTGGTTGAAAACCCAGAAAAAAGGTTTTGTTTAGGAAAATCCACTTTTGGTCTCTCTGCGGGCTGAAAATCAGTTTAAGAGCATAAAAACAAGATGTTGGTGCTTTGAGGCAGTAAAGTGATGAAAGCATCAGGTATTCATGAAAATGTCATCAAACTTGTAAGAAGTGTGTCCTAAGACACTTTCTTTGGTTGAAAACCCATAAAAATGCTTTTGTTTAGTAAAATCCACTTTTGGTCTTTCTATGGGCTAAACATCAGTTTAAGAGCATAAACCAAGATGTTGCTGCATGCTTTGAGGCAGTAAAGTGATGAAAGCATCAGGTATTCATGAAAATGTCATCTAACTTGTAAGAAGTGTGTCCTAAGACACTTTCTTTGCTTGAAAACCCAAAAGGTTTTGTTTAGTAAAATCCACGTTTTGTTCTCTGCGGGCTGAAAATCAGTTTAAGAGCATAAAACAAGATGTTGGTGCTTTGAGGCAGTAAAGTGATGAAAGCATCAGGTATTCATGAAAATGTCATCAAACTTGTAAGAATTGTGTCCTAAGACACTTTCTTTGGTTGAAAACCCAGAAAAAAGGTTTGTTTAGGAAAATCCACTTTTGGTCTCTGCGGCTGAAAAATCAGTTTAAGAGCATAAAACCAAGATGTTGCTGCATGCTTTGAGGCAGTAAAGTGATGAAAGCATCAGGTATTCATGAAAATGTCATCAAACTTGTAAGAAGTGTGTCCTAAGACACTTCCTTTGCTTGAAAACCCAGAAAAAGGTTTTGTTTAGTAAAATCCACTTTTGGTCTCTCTGCGGGCTGAAAATCAGTTTAAGAGCATAAAACAAGAGATGTTGTTGCTTTGAAGCAGTAAAGGGATGAAAGCATCAGGTATTCATGAAAATGTCATCAAACTTGTAAGAATTGTGTCCTAAGACACTTTCTTGGTTGAAAACCCAGAAAAAAGTTTGTTTAGTAAAATCCACTTTTGGTCTCTCTGGCTGAAAATCAGTTTAAGAGCATAAAAACAATATGTTGTTGCTTTGAAGCAGTAAAGGGATGAAAGCATCAGGTATTCATGAAAATGTCATCAAACTTGTAAGAAGTGTGTCCTAAGACACTTTCTTTGGTTGAAAACCCATGAAAATGCTTTTGTTTAGTAAAATCCACTTTTGGTCTTTCTATGGCTAAACATCAGTTTAAGAGCATAAAACCAAGATGTTGCTGCATGCTTTGAGGCAGTAAAGTGATGAAAGCATCAGGTATTCATGAAAATGTCATCAAACTTGTAAGAAGTGTGTCCTAAGACACTTTCTTTGGTTGAAAACCCATAAAAATGCTTTTTGTTTAGTAAAATCCACTTTTGGTCTTTCTATGGGCTAAACATCAGTTTAAGAGCATAAAACCAAGATGTTGCTGCATGCTTTGAGGCAGTAAAGTGATGAAAGCATCAGGTATTCATGAAAATGTCATCTAACTTGTAAGAAGTGTGTCCTTAGACACTTTTGCTTGAAACCCCAAAAAAGGTTTTGTTTAGTAAAATCCACTTTGGTCTCTCTATGGCTGAAAATCAGTTTAAGAGCATAAACAAGATGTTGCTGCTTTGAGGCAGCAAAGTGATGAAAGCATCAGGTATTCATGAAAATGTCATCAAACTTGTAAGAAGTGTGTCCTAAGACACTTTCTTTGGTTGAAAACCCAGAAAAAAGGTTTTGTTTAGTAAAATCCACTTTTGGTCTCTCTGCGGCTGAAAATCAGTTTAAGAGCATAAAACAAGATGTTGCTGCTTTGAAGCAGTAAAGGGATGAAAGCATCAGGTATTCATGAAAATGTCATCAAACTTGTAAGAATTGTGTCCTAAGACACTTTCTTTGGTTGAAAACCCAGAAAAAAAGTTTTGTTTAGGAAAATCCACTTTTGGTCTCTCTGCGGGCTGAAAATCAGTTTAAGAGCATAAAATCAAGAAGTTGGTGCTTTTGAGGCAGTAAAGTGATGAAAGCATCAGGTATTCATGAAAATGTCATCAAACTTGTAAGAAGTGTGTCCTAAGACACTTTTGGTTGAAAACCCATAAAATGCTTTTGTTCAGTAAAATCCACTTTTGGTCTTTCTATGGGCTAAACATCAGTTTAAGAGCATAAAACCAAGATGTTGCTGCATGCTTTGAGGCAGTAAAGTGATGAAAGCATCAGGTATTCATGAAAATGTCATCAAACTTGTAAGAAGTGTGTCCTAAGACACATTCTTTGCCTGAAAACCCAGAAAAAAGGTTTTGTTTAGTAAAATCCACTTTTGGTCTCTCTGCGGGCTAAAAATCAGTTTAAGAGCATAAAAACAAGATGTTGCTGCTTTTGAGGCAGTAAAGGATGAAAGCATCAGGTATTCATGAAAATGTCATCAAACTTGTAAGAATTGTGTCCTAAGACACTTTTTGGTTGAAAACCCAGAAAAAAGTTTTGTTTAGGAAAATCCACTTTTGGTCTCTCTGCGGCTGAAAATCAGTTTAAGAGCATAAAACAAGATGTTGGTGCTTTGAGGCAGTAAAGTGATGAAAGCATCAGGTATTCATGAAAATGTCATCAAACTTGTAAGAAGTGTGTCCTAAGACACTTTCTTTGTTGAAAACCCATAAAAATGCTTTTGTTCAGTAAAATCCACTTTTGGTCTTTTCTGGCTAAACATCAGTTTAAGAGCATAAAACCAAGATGTTGCTGCATGCTTTGAGGCAGTAAAGTGATGAAAGCATCAGGTATTCATGAAAATGTCATCAAATTGTAAGAAGTGTGTCCTAAGACACTTTCTTTGGTTGAAAACCCAGAAAAGGTTTTGTTTAGTAAAATCCACTTTTGGTCTCTCTATGGCTGAAAATCAGTTTAAGAGCATAAAAACAAGATGTTGCTGCTTTGAAGCAGTAAAGGATGAAAGCATCAGGTATTCATGAAAATGTCATCAAACTTGTAAGAATTGTGTCCTAAGACACTTTCTTTGCTGAAAACCCAGAAAAAAGTTTTGTTTAGGAAAATCCACTTTTGGTCTCTGCGGCTGAAAATCAGTTTAAGAGCATAAAACAATATGTTGTTGCTTTGAAGCAGTAAAGGGATGAAAGCATCAGGTATTCATGAAAATGTCATCAAACTTGTAAGAATTGTGTCCTAAGACACTTTCTTTTGTTGAAAACCCAGGAAAATGTTTTTTTTTAGGAATATCCACTTTTGGTCTCTCTGGGCTGAAAAATCAGTTTAAGAGCATAAAACAAGATGTTGCTGCATGCTTTGAGGCAGCAAAGGGATGAAAGCATCAGTTATTCATGAAAATGTCATCAAACGTAAGAATTGTGTCCTAAGACACTTTTGGTTAAAAACCCAGACAAAAGGTTTTGTTTAGTAAAATCCACTTTTGGTCTCTCTGCGGGCTGAAAATCAGTTTAAGAGCATAAAAACTAGATGTTGGTGCTTTGAGGCAGTAAAGTGATGAAAGCATCAGGTATTCATGAAAATGTCATCAAACTTGTAAGAAGTGTGTCCTAAGACACTTTCTTTGGTTGAAAACCCATGAAAATGCTTTTGTTTAGTAAAATCCACTTTTGGTCTTTCTGCGGGCTAAACATCAGTTTAAGAGCATAAAACCAAGATGTTGCTGCATGCTTTGAGGCAGTAAAGTGATGAAAGCATCAGGTATTCATGAAAATGTCATCAAACTTGTAAGAAGTGTGTCCTAAGACACTTTCTTTGGTTGAAAACCCATAAAAATGCTTTTGTTTAGTAAAATCCACTTTTGGTCTCTCTGGCTGAAAATCAGTTTAAGAGCATAAACAGATGTTGCTGCTTTGAGGCAGTAAAGTGATGAAAGCATCAGGTATTCATGAAAATGTCATCAAACTTGTAAGAAGTGTGTCCTAAGACACTTTCTTTGGTTGAAAACCCATAAAAAGGTTTTGTTTAGTAAAATCCACTTTTGTCTCTCTCTATGGCTGAAAATCAGTTTAAGAGCATAAAACAAGATGTTGCTGCTTTGAGGCAGTAAAGTGATGAAAGCATCAGGTATTCATGAAAATGTCATCAAACTTGTAAGAAGTGTGTCCTAAGACAATTTTTGTTGAAAACCCAGAAAAAAGGTTTTGTTTAGTAAAATCCACTTTTGGTCTCTCTTGGGCTGAAAATCAGTTTAAGAGCATAAAACAAGATGTTGCTGCTTTGAGGCAGTAAAGTGATGAAAGCATCAGGTATTCATGAAAATGTCATCAAACTTGTAAGAAGTGTGTCCTAAGACACTTTCTTTGTTTGAAAAACCCAGAAAAAGGTTTTGTTTAGTAAAATCCACTTTTGGTCTCTTCTGCGGGCTGAAAATCAGTTTAAGAGCATTAAAACAAGATGTTGCTGCATGCTTTGAGGCAGTAAAGGGATGAAAGCATCAGGTATTCATGAAAATGTCATCAAACTTGTAAGAAGTGTGTCCTAAGACACTTTTGCTTGAAAACCCAGAAAAAGGTTTTGTTTAGTAAAATCCACTTTTGTCTCTCTCTCTGCGGCTGAAAAATCAGTTTAAGAGCATAAAAACAAGATGTTGCTGCTTTGAGGCAGTAAAGTGATGAAAGCATCAGGTATTCATGAAAATGTCATGAAACTTGTAAGAATTGTGTCCTAAGACACTTTCTTTTTGGTTGAAAACCCAGAAAAGGTTTTGTTTAGTAAAATCCACTTTTGGTCTCTCTGCGGGCTGAAAATCAGTTTAAGAGCATAAAACCAACATGTTGCTGCTTTTGAGGCAGTAAAGTGATGAAAGCATCAGGTATTCATGAAAATGTCATCAAACTTGTAAGAATTGTGTCCTAAGACACTTTCTTTGGTTGAAAACCCAAAAAAGGTTTTGTTTAGTAAAATCCACTTTTGGTCTCTCTGGGGCTAAAAATCAGTTTAAGAGCATAAAAACAAGATGTTGGTGCTTTGAGGCAGTAAAGTGATGAAAGCATCAGGTATTCATGAAAATGTCATCAAACTTGTAAGAAGTGTGTCCTAAGACACTTTTTTGGTTGAAAAACCCAAAAAGCTTTTGTTTAGTAAAATCCACTTTTTGGTCTCTTCATGGGGCTAAAAATCAGTTTAAGAGCATAAAAACAAGATGTTGCTGCATGCTTTGAGGCAGTAAAGTGATGAAAGCATCAGGTATTCATGAAAATGTCATCAAACTTGTAAGAAGTGTCCTAAGACACTTTCTTTGTTGAAAACCCAAAAAAAGGTTTTGTTTAGTAAAATCCACTTTTGGTGGTTTCTGGGCTGAAAATCAGTTTAAGAGCATAAAACAAGATGTTGCTGCTTTGAGGCAGTAAAGGATGAAAGCATCAGGTATTCATGAAAATGTCATCAAACTTGTAAGAAGTGTGTCCTAAGACACTTTTTTGGTTGAAAACCCATAAAAAAGTTTTGTTTAGTAAAATCCACTTGTGGTCTCTCTGCGGGCTGAAAATCAGTTTAAGAGCATAAAAACAAGATGTTGCTGCTTTGAGGCAGTAAAGGGATGAAAGCATCAGGTATTCATGAAAATGTCATCAAACTTGTAAGGGGAA
>JAYMGU010000427.1:0-29168 GCA_036178185.1 Liparis tanakae | reverse complement strand
TCGGTGTTCTTCCTCTTCATCCTGGTGTTCTCCTCTTCATCCTGGTGTTCTTCCTCTTCATCCTGGTGTTCTCCTCTTCATCCTGGTGTTCTCCTCTTCATCCTGCACTCAAAAAAAATGAAATGTAGGATTTACTTAATAAAATCCTCCTAACAATTTGCACTAACACTAAGTAACTTTTACTGTTGAAGGATTGAGTAAATCCTACTAGACAGGGTTAAGTATAAGCGTACTTAATTTAGACTAAATAACCATGAAAATACTAAGTAACTGTTACTTAATTATGTAAACATAAGTGATATTTATTTAGCTAATTAAGTAAAGTCTACTTAACTTTTTCACAAACAGGACTTTCAATGTAATGAAATTATTAAGTAAAATCTATCATTTAGAGCTAAGTAGATTTTATTAAACTTTGTCATTTGCAATTACTATAGTTGTATTATATCACTTATTATAATTATGTATACTTTCTGAATACCATATTGATGAATGTTAATCTTTATACATCACAAATCACAGCCACAATGCAATTCAAATCCTTTATTTTGTCAACAAATACAACATTACATTTTATAAAAACTCTTGTTTTTCTTAACTAAAAATTCAGTGTCAAGAAGTTCACACTTAGGATTCACACTTGTTTAACACAATGCTGGTGGGTAAGCAGGTGTATGGCGTAAACAAGCCCCATAAGCAACACGCAAGCTTTGGCAGTACTTGTCAAGGCGGGATTTAGGGTGGACCCATATACACGTCTCAGGAGACAGAAGATCAAGATAAAGATGCTTTAGTTAAAGTATTGTCAGGAACAAAACAGAACAAATCAACGCACACAGTGGCACACTCTAGGGCTCGGTCTGAGAACACAAGACAACCTGTCAGAGGACAAGTGGAAGTGAGGGAGCTAAATAGTGAGGGACTAATGAGGGGAGGGCCTGCAGGTGAGAAGGAGAGAGGACCAGGTGAAGGCAATGAGGGACTAACGAGGGGAGGGGGCTGTAGGTGAGAAGGGAGGACCAGGTGAGAGGTAATGAGGGACTAACGAGGGGAGGGGCTGCAGGTGAGAGGGGGGGAGGACCCAGGTGTGAAGGTAATGAGGGACTAACGGGGGGGAGGGGCTGCAGGTAGTAGGAGGGGAGGGACCAGGTGAGAGGTAATGAGGGACTAACAGGGGAGGGCTGCAGGTAAGGAGGGGGGAGGACCAGGTGAAGGTAATGAGGGACTAACGAGGGTGATCAGAGTGCTGGAGTGAATCTGCGGATCGCCGCATGCAGGTCGATTCATTCAAACCGCAGATAGTATTTTGATTAATCGTAAAATGTACTTACCTTTTTCGAATTTATGTTCCAGTTATTATAAAACATGTAAACAGTAATAACCCTAACCCCCAAATGATACATGATGACCAGACGGGCTTCATCTCACAAAGACAACCCCCCGATAGCATCAGGCGGTCGCTGCCCATCATAAACCACGTCCAACAGAAGCGTCTTGAAGCCGACCTCGTCAGTCTGGATCCGAGAAGGCCTTTGCTTCAGTGAGCGGGCCTTTCCTACACAAAGTCCTCTGAGGTGGGTTCACTGTCTGCTGCTAGTGTAGCACCTTCATGTTGAATCAAGAACTATTTGATGGATCTACGTATTGATCCATCAAGTGTTTCATTTCCTGGTCACATGTTCCACTTCTTTTTTTTAAAGATTTATTTGTATTAACAAAAATCTTTCTACAGGATATTTATGGTAATAGTCAGCATTTACCGTTTGTTAGACTGAAGTTCTTATTTTACAAAAAGAAAATACACAAATGTATAACCTTATAGAAACACCACACAAGGATGATGGTTTATTCATCATAAGATGAAAACAAGGAGAAAGCAAAACAAGACAAAACAAAAATATCACACAAACTTTTCCCCAATCACCCCCTCCCTTGTACGGCTCTCAATTTCCTTTCATTTATACATCTACACAGTCTTTATACATTTACATACACCCATCCGCACACATGTATATCTACATAAACCAATACAGTAATCATAACATATACATCATTGTGGACCCCCCAAAACAAACCCCAAAAAAAAGACCCTAATGTGAGGCCGGTCCAGGAGGCTCACAGCACCACGGTCAGCCACGTCCAGAGACGGCAGAATGTCTGAAGGGCCAGATTCATCCAACGGCGTCCTGCTTCCCTCCCACATCGCACAACACCTGTTCAGGTGTGCCGTGAGACACAAGCTCATTAGTCCTGTCTTATTGATGGTGAATCTTCAGATTTCCAGTTAATCAGAATCCTTTTTGTCGCTGCAGTGAGATAAAGTATTTGTTCTAGTAGTTCACATTGATAGAGCTTGTGTCCCCCAGAGTCCATATCTTTGGGTCCTGTTCAATTTGATTTCCTATTATCCTTGAGGTTAATTCAATGGCGCGTTTCCAAAACTCTTCCATCATTGGGCGACTCCAGAGCATGTGTAGAAGGTCAGCGTTTGTCACTTCACATCTCTGACATCTGGAGGACATGTTGCTGTCCGTTTGATGTGACCTGTAAGCGGTGTAGGATGTCCTATGGAATATATTACATATGATGGGCCTGAGTTTGGTGGAGGCTAATACCGTCTGAGCCTGTTCCGATAGAGGACACCGGTCTGCCTCCTCGTAGACACACATCCTAGGTCTGTTCCCATTTTCCCCTTTTGTAGATGTTTTATCACCAACAGGTGACTTTCCGTTGATGATACCACATACTGAAGATATCATTCCTTTTGTTGGTCTGCATCATTTGTTACATAGGTGGGTTTCAAGGGGAGTTTCTTTTGGGATATCTGGGAATATTTCTTTATATTTCTCCTTAACCCAGTCTCTAATGTGTAAGAATTAAGAAACTATCTTTGGGAAGGTTGAATTTATCATTTAGTTGTTGAAGGCTAGCAAATGTGTCATTGATGTATAAGTCAGCAGATGTTTTATTTCCTCTATCCCTCCATCCCCATCCATCATATAGTTATGTTTAAATATATTCATCCGATTTGCCAATTTGTACACCCACATATTTGAAACCAGTGTTGCACCATCTCAAGGCTCAGTGAGAGCTCTAATATTGTTGTCTTGTATATTTAGTGGTAGAATCTCACTTTTAGTGTTATTTCATTTATACCCCGAAACTGCACTATATTCTTTGAGGCAATTCACTAGAGGGGGACTGATGTGTGTGGCTCGGTTATATATAATAGGAGATCATCTGCATAAAGAGAACGTTTATGTTCACTTGTACCACATTTAATTCCAGCTATGGAGGCGTTGGAGCGGATGGCGATGGCTAATGGCTAATGGCTAATGGATAATGGCTAATGGCTAATGGCTAATGGCTAATGGCTAATGGCTAATGGATAATGGCTAATGGCTAATGGCTAATGGCTAATGGATAATGGCTAATGGCTAATGGCTAATGGCTAATGGCTAATGGCTAATGGCTAATGGCTAATGGTTCAAGAGCAAAGAGCAGGGGGAGCTTGGACAGCCTTGCCTCCTGCCTCTGGATAGTGAGAACGTGTTAGACAAGACGTCCTGTGTTAAAATATTAGCTTATGGGGCGTTGAAAAGTGTTCTAACATACCGAGTGCATTTCTCCAAAACCCATAGCCCCCAGAGTCCCAATAAGAAAGCTTGGTTCAATCCTATCAAATGCTTTGTTTGCATCCATAGATATTATTAGCATAGGATGTGTTGAGCGGTGTTCATAACGTGGAGCAGTCGCTGCACATTATCAGCCCCGTACCTGTTTTTGACGAAGCCTGTTTGGTCAGCCTGTATTATCTTTGGTATAACATCTTCCAGTCTGAGGGCGATTAGTTTGGATAGCATCATCTTATAATCTGCACATAAGAGGCTGAGGTGTCTGTATGAGTCACATTTCTGTTTGTTTTTTTCTGGTATCGGAAGCAATGGGATTGTTGCAATTGCCTTGAGTCTGGTATTTTTTTTTTCTAGAGCTTCTTTAATCATGGTCACGAGGGCATCAGCAATTCTTTTGAAAAGGTCTTATAATACTCGATAGGGAAGCCATCTGGCCCAGGTGTCTTGTTCTTTTGTAAAGAATGAATGGCTTGAGAGTACCTCCGTCTCTGATACATCTGCATCAAGCAGATCTCTATCCTCATCTTGTAATTTTGGAAGGGTTATTCCGTCCATTAATCTTTTTGCTCCAATATTATCAGCATATTGCCCAGTTTTATATAAATCTTCATACAATTGTTTGAATTCTGCATTTATGGATGATGAGTTGTCAAGGAGTCTGCCGTCCTCTGTTAATATTGAGTGTATAAACTTTCCTTTTTAATTTGCCAAGCCGAGAGTTTACTTGTTTTATTCCCAAATTCATAATAATGATATCTAGTTCTGGCCATAGCTGCTTCCTCTTGTTGGTACATAGATTACTATACTGCATTCTTGTTTCTGTTAATGTATTAACCCTCTTGTTATGTTTGTTTCTTACATACAGCCGTGATGTTCCCGGGTCAATTTGACCCGGTTAATGTTGACTCATCCAAAAGTGTTCAGAAACCAAAAAATTCTAAACTTTAGTTTGTACATCATCACCAACAACATTACTAACAATTAAATCAATTTTTAGTGGAATTGAGTTATTTACCCCTCCATAGTTCAATCAGGAGCACTCACTCGTTTTAATGAAAAATACATGTTCAAACAATTATTTAGGTACATTGAAAGAATCTAAATCTAAATTGCATTAGTCTACAATAACATGTATTTTCTCCAAAATTTTATTTGCATTTTGTATTTTTTTTTATTTTTATGGGGGGATGTAGATAAATAGAAATGAGACACCTGTGCTGTTCAGGGACATATTGACCCGCCCATTCAAAATCAAGCCAAATGAGTCATAAAGGATTTGTATTGAAAGTAAATGTTAGTTATGTTTATTTTTAGTGTTAAGATGCATACATTATATGATAAAAGATGACCAAAGGCCAGCACACAGTCACCCTCTTGGTGCAGTCGTATGTATCTGCACAGTGTAATGTTGTAGGACTTCTCAGCAACCATTTTGTATGTTTGGCCCTCCCCTGCTAAGGCGTGCGTGGAGTTTTCCCGCAGGGAAAAATAAAGGTTCCCGTCAAAATAGTATCTGTACTTCTCGCACAGGTGGGGTCGTTAGAAAGAGAATAATGTGTGTGGGTCTGAGATTGGGATGAAACAGGGTGTGTGTCTCTCCCAGTCAGACAGCCAGTATATTAGAAGTACTATAGTACATATGTATGAGTTGAGACATGAAAGAAACCCTCACATTAGTGTCCCATGTCCAATAAAGGTGTATTTAGGGGGAAAGTTAGAAGATGATAAACATTGTTTGTTCTGTAAAGTGTGCTTCTCATGTCGGGTGACGGACACACAGCAGGATAGAGACGGTTCCCATAGCAACCACCTGCTTCTTTTGTTTGAAGTCTGAAATGTGTACAACTTTATATATGGGTTGTGAACGGGGTGTGTGTGCTGATATGTTTGTTTGTGTGTGTGTCGGTGTCTGTGAGCGTGCGTGTGTTGGTGTGTGTATGTGTGTGTGTTTGTTGGTGTCTGTGTGTGTATGTGTGTGTGTTTGTTGGTGTCTGTGTGTGTTTGTGTGTGTGTTGGTGTTTGTGTATGTGTTGGTGTCTGTGAGCGTGCGTGTGTTGGTGTGTGTATGTATGTGTGTTTGTTGATGTCTGTGTGTGTTTGTGTGTGTGTTGGTGTGAGTGTGTGAGTTGAAACTTGGTGGGAGGGAGTAAGAAAGACTGTCCTACATTTACAAAGAAGGAAATAGTCTAAACGTGACTCTTTTGATGACTTTTAACCTTCACTTTCAGCCCGGGTCAAATTGACCCGGGAACATCATCTCTGTTATATAAACCTGTTGGGGGGGGTTGCAAATACGTGATATTTTTTTACGTTGATTACGCTAAATAAGGTAAGCAGAAGAAGTTTCATACAGAAAAAGTACTTTTTCCTATATTTTCAAACTTTGAAACGGGTCAATTTGACCCGCAACATAACAGGAGGGTTAAGATGTTCTTCCTTTTTGGTGGCAATGTAGTCCTGTTCCTGCTTTTTAATATCTCTTTCCAATTGAGTGAGTTTGTCTCTGATTTGTTTTGCCTTGTGGGCACTGTATGCAAAGAGTTGACCTCTCATATAGACTTTAAGAGACTCCCAAATGTTGGCATGCGAGGAGGAATTCAAATTGGCCTCAAGAAATATTTCAATATTGGTAGTCATATATGAGATAAATTCAGGGTCTTTCAACATGTCATTTTTAAATGTCCACCGGCGGGCTGTGGGCTGTTGAGTATCACTCATCCACGAGAGTTTGATGGGGTTATGATCGGAGGAAGTGGCTGCTGAATAGGAGCATTCTATCACTCTGGCCATCATATCTAGTGGCACTAAGAACAATTCTAGAGTGTGTCTTATGCACTGGTGAAAAGAAAGAAATCCTCTGGTCTGGAGAAAGATTTAGCCACTCGTCTACTATGCCTATGTCTGTCATACCTTGGTTTAGTGCTGGATCGTCTCCACAGCAGCATGTCTCTCTGTCTCTACGGCGCGTGGCGGAGACAATCAATAGTCACCTGTGAGGAGGACTGGACTATGTGACGTTGGTCATCATGACACAGAGCAGGTCGGAGGTCGAGCAGCGGCTCCAGAATGTTACATCGTGGAGTTTTCTCCCCACAGACCCCCGATGGCATGACGGAGGAGCACATCAACATATTAAAAGTCAAGCTGTTATTTTAAGGTAGGAATTGTTACACAGTGGGGCTTCAACAGCACACAATATAAACAAGAAACAACACATCTGCAATGAGCAGCCGGATGAACTACAGATATATAAAGCGTGTATTTGTTTTTTACATCACAACACTGACAACATGATCCGTCAGTGCAACTCATGTAAGTTCAGCTCTCATCACAAGGCCATCAGGTCATGTGACTCCAGTCGGTGTGACGCTGTGACTGAACTGTCTGTGAGCTTGTAGTTAGTTCATAACCACAGACAGTCTGTCAGTAGTCCAGCTCCTGGTCTTTGATTTGGTGATTTTCTCAACTTCACTGACAAATTTGGTATTCATGAAAGTTTTCTCTGGGACTGGTTCTGCAGTCAGCCCGTTGGTGAATACGTTCACATCAGCTCTACAGACATCCTCAGATTTAAATAATTATCATAATAATAAATATTAGACTCACCATGTGTGACTCCTGCATCTGTCCCTTTTCAAATAATAGAATAAATGCAATTGCAATCACTGACCGTGTTTACATGCATTCGAATAACTGGCTTAGTCGGACGTAAATCGAATGATCCGTTTCATGTAAGACCTTTGTTCGACTGTGTGCGGTCCAACTACGGTCCAACTACGGTCCGATTGACACCCCTGGATTACTCGATCCGATGCGGTTGATAATCCGACCGTCGCGGCATGTAGCGGTGAATTGGACTAGGAACCGAACTTTGCGTCTTTGCCCATGCGCACGCAAGCGCCACGAGCATCTCAACGAGTTGCAGGGCTCTCAAGTGTCACACAGTTGGGTCTTAACTCCCGCACTCCCGCCACACATCGTATTTCTTCACGCTGAAAACAACTCTCGGCTATTTAATGTTTTAATGCGCCGCTCTCCCCGTGGGGAAAACAAACGCTTCTTGGAGTTGTGCTGTCACGTGGCGCTTATCAGCCAATCAAAAAAAGGAAATGTGCTACACAACAGGAGTTGTAGTGAAAACAGCGCCACCTGTCGTATCGGAGGTGTCATGTTTTCAGCCAATGATTCTAATTACTCACTGCCATGTACACTGGGATAATAGCAGATTCCCCAAAAAATAGCAGTCTAACTAAAGCAATATTCGAATTATACCATCATGTAAACACACTGACTTTCAAGTAAACCAGATTGATCCACCAGACAAGAAAAAAGCTAAATGTTGAGCTTTTGTTTTGAAGGGCAACAGCAGAAAAGCTGAACTCACAAGGTAAGGCCTGGCAAGTCGCCAAGAATCTCGTCTGTCGCGCATGTGCAGGCGTAAGCTGTTAACGTAACGTAAACATGTAGACTAAGGTACAGGCATGACAACGTGTCTCTATTGATGACTTAGTTGTATGTCCTTGTACTTTGAACTTGTGTAATATGTAAAGTTATCACTAAAGGTCTTTCTGCATTTCCCCTGCGCCCCACCTGTAGTCCTACCTTCCCCTCTCTCCGGGGCCTGAGGACACAACACGGCTGTCAGAGGACACGATTACAGACGTTCATTAAAATCAGGCGGAGATCTTTTCTGACGTCGATCTTCCAGTCAGAAAGAAAATGTTTCAGAAGACAAATGTTCAAAAACAAGGAACAATGTGTTTCTGAATTAATTGTCATTTTATTTTGGAGATCGACAGGGAACGTCTCCCAGATCGACCGGTCCATCTCGGAGAGGGGTTAGCGACCGCTGCCAGAGACCAACAAACACAACGCTGCTACAAGAAGCAGTCGACTCAGCAAATGCTGTGGACTGAAAGACAAAGTCGTCCTCCTCGTGGTTGATGATGAACAGATTGTTTCTGTCTTCTGCTCTTCTTCTTTCACTGACCTGGTTTTAACTAAATGTCTGTTTACAGAAGAAGATGAAACCAAAGTGAAAGCCACTCGTGTTCCTGATGTCAATAATGATTCATTGTGTGTTGATATGATAAACTCTGTGTGTTGTTTTGTGTGTTTACAGACTGTCATGGTGTGGGATCTCAGAGGAAGGCTGTTCTTCTCTGGGATCAGCTCTGAAGTCAAACCCCTCCAGTCTCAGAGAACTGGACCTGAGAGACAACCAGCTGCAGGATTCAGGAGTGAAGCTGCTGACTGGTTTTCTGGAGAGTCCAGGTTGTGGACTGGAGACTCTGGTGGGTTCACTGAATTATAAATAAAGATAAGAGCCCAATATGATCATAATGTAACATGAATGAAGTGATGATCACTGATGTGAACAGAGAGAAATGAGCTGAAACTAATGGTTTCATCACCAGATGGAGTCCCTGCTCACACATTTCTCCTTTCAGAGAATAATAATATAACATCTTGGCTCTTTTGATGGACATCGCTTGACGCCTGAAGAAACTGAATTTAAAGCTGCAGGACAATTCAGTTCAATATGTTTTATTAAATTAAGTTCTTTATTTGAAGTCACATTTTTATAAAGCTTTCATTTTTAAATACAAACTTTATTTTACTTTAAATAAGAGAAGATAATGTATATAATATTCAAGTATATATTATTCATAATTAATAGAGTATTTAAAATCTTTAATAATAAATGTGTTGTTCAGGGGCCAAAGTGTACTATACTTGAGTGAGTCAATGTTCCTCATGAAAATAGTTATTTAATCACATAAAGAACCAAACATTTATCAATTTAAATCAATTAAGTGTGACCTGGTTTTAACTAAATGTCTGTTTACAGAAGAAGATGAAACCAAAGTGAAAGCCACTCGTGTTCCTGATGTCAATAATGATTCATTGTGTGTTGATATGATAAACTCTGTGTGTTGTTTTGTGTGTTTACAGACTGTCATGGTGTGGGATCTCAGAGGAAGGCTGTTCTTCTCTGGGATCAGCTCTGAAGTCAAACCCCTCCAGTCTCAGAGAACTGGACCTGAGAGACAACCAGCTGCAGGATTCAGGAGTGAAGCTGCTGACTGGTTTTCTGGAGAGTCCAGGTTGTGGACTGGAGACTCTGAGGTGGGTTCACTGAATTATAAATAAAGATATTATCTGATCATGCATCCCTGTCCTGCACTGTGCATATCAGCGATACAATAAGAAAAACATTGTGGAGGTTAAATACAAGTATCTTAAACCACCCGACATGTAAGACCCAAATGAGAAAGGAAATGAAAATGTTTCTGGATGAAAATGACAATGGGGAGGTCGACTCAGCTATATTATGGGATGCCTTGAAGGCAGTCATCAGAGGGAGAATTACATCTTTCTGTGCCCATGAAAAGAAAGAGAAACAACTACGACTACTAAACCTTAATAAAGAATTAAAGGATCTTGAGACAAAGCATAAGAAAGAACAAAAAAATATGTGCTGACAGAAATTAAGAAAGTTAGGAATGAAATAAATCTATTATACTCACAGGAAATTGAAAAAAAAACATGATATTCACAAAACAAATATCTTATGAGGCGGGCTCAAAATCAACAAAGCTGTTGACAAGAAGGCTGCAAAACAACAACAAAATACAAAATAAGAGACCCGGTTTCTAAAACTATAAACAAGATGAACTGCAAAATACCTTTAACAAATACTACAAATCTCTATACACACAACCACAACTAGAGGGCGAACAACAAATTAGAGAACTCCTCAAGTCTCTCGATCTCCCTGAACTATCAGAAGAACTAAATCAGATATCAACAGCAGCGGTAACCGAGACAGAACTCAACAGCGCCACCTCCAGACTTAAAACCAATAAATCACCTGGTCCGGATGGCTTCCCTTCGGAGTGGTACAAGACATTTAGATTTGAGCTAATATCAAACCTCCTTAGGGCCTGCTATATAACTGTAAAAGATGCCAAGATGCCCCCATCTTGGAGAGAGGCAGTGATCTGTTATCCACAAAGAAGGAAAAGATAAACTACAATGTGGATCTTAGAGACCAATCTCAGTGTTGAATGTCGACTACAAACTATATGCAGCCATCCTGGCCAAAAGACTGGAACAGACCCTCCCCCAAATGATACATGATGACCAGACGGGCTTCATCTCACAAAGACAACCCCCCGATAGCATCAGGCGGTCGCTGCCCATCATAAACCACGTCCAACAGAAGCGTCTTGAAGCCGACCTCGTCAGTCTGGATCCGAGAAGGCCTTTGCTTCAGTGAGCGGGCCTTTCCTACACAAAGTCCTCGAACGACTCGGCATGCACGACTCTTTTATTAAAGGCTTCCGTACACTATGTACTAAACCCTCGGCCTGGATTAAAATAAATGGACATCTCTCAGACACCATTATATTAGAGCGCGGAACAAGACGGGGATGCCCAATCCCTCCACTGCTTGTTGCTCTTTCTATACAGCCTCTGGCACAATGGATAAGACAGACAGAAAGCATTAGAGGCATTTGTATAAATGGATCAGAGCACAAAGTCCTGATTTACTTAACTACCTCCTCTAACTCCCTTCTTGAATTAATGAACCTGTTAAAAACATTTGGTAGATATGCAGGATATAAATTAAACCTACAAAAAACACAAATCTTGACCTTTGATTGTACACCCCCTAAACACATTAAAGATAAATTCCACCTAACTGGGACCAGAAGTCCTTGAAATACCTAGGAATACACCTACCAAGAGATATCTCTACACTGGCAGAGATCAACTTCACTCCTCTCTCAACAAATGAAAGAAGGTACATATCGATGGAACTCTGTTTCTTTCCTCGGATTAACCCAAAGAATGGACTCTGTAAGAATGAACATTCTCCCACGATATCTGTTCCTATTTCAAACACTCCCTGTAGAAATTCCCCCCAAACAATTCTCTGAATTAGATCAAATTGTTTCAAGATTCATCTGGCACGGGAAAAAAAACAAGGATTACATTTAAAACTCCCAAAAGAAGAAGGAGGAATGGCTCTACCCAACTTTAAAAATGTATTCTATTCTGTTAAAGATGAAACCCTTAATTAACATGTGTACCCCATCTTATTGTGCCAGGTGGAAAGATATTGAACTCTCTATTATGAATGACCCCCAATTCAAGCAGTATTGGCCCACAGAAACCTGGGAAACTTATAGACAATTTACAAAACCCATGGTTCAAATTCTATTTAAAAATCTGGAACATGATGAAAAGAGAATACAAACTAAAGGTTCCTCTTCTCTCTGAAGTCATGAGTCCTCCGGCCGTAAGCTGCTTCTACACGTCTGCTACCAGCTGCAGGAAACCTGGTGGAGTGGAGTTCACATTAAAACAGGAACTCATCTGGTTGATGATGAACAGATTGTTTCTGTCTTCTGCTCTTCTTCTTTCACTGACCTGGTTTTAACTAAATGTCTGTTTACAGAAGAAGATGAAACCAAAGTGAAAGCCACTCGTGTTCCTGATGTCAATAATGATTCATTGTGT
The DNA here is from genome assembly GCA_036178185.1 of Liparis tanakae. Taxonomy (NCBI): domain Eukaryota; kingdom Metazoa; phylum Chordata; class Actinopteri; order Perciformes; family Liparidae; genus Liparis; species Liparis tanakae. Next base: position 17,004 of record JAYMGU010000427.1, on the reverse strand, counting down.
GTTGATATGATAAACTCTGTGTGTTGTTTTGTGTGTTTACAGACTGAAACGCTGTAGGATCTCAGAGGAAGGCTGTTCTTCTCTGGGATCAGCTCTGAAGTCAAACCCCTCCAGTCTCAGAGAACTGGACCTGAGAGACAACCAGCTGCAGGATTCAGGAGTGAAGCTGCTGACTGGTTTTCTGGAGAGTCCAGGTTGTGGACTGGAGACTCTGAGGTGGGTTCACTGTCTGCTGCTAGTGTAGCACCTTCATGTTGAATCAAGAACTATTTGATGGATCTACGTATTGATCCATCAAGTGTTTCATTTCCTGGTCACATGCTCCACTTCTTTTTTTTTAAGATTTATTTGTATTAACAAAAATCTTTCTACAGGATATTTATGGTAATAGTCAGCATTTACCGTTTGTTAGACTGAAGTTCTTATTTTACAAAAAGAAAATACACAAATGTATAACCTTATAGAAACACCACACAAGGATGATGGTTTATTCATCATAAGATGAAAACAAGGAGAAAGCAAAACAAGACAAAACAAAAATATCACACAAACTTTTCCCCATCCCACCCCTCCCTTGTACGGCTCTCAATTTCCTTTCATTTATACATCTACACAGTCTTTATACATTTACATACACCCATCCGCACACATGTATATCTACATAAACCAATACAGTAATCATAACATATACATCATTGTGGACCCCCCAAAACAAACCCCAAAAGAAAAAGACCCTAATGTGAGGCCGGTCCAGGAGGCTCACAGCACCACGGTCAGCCACGTCCAGAGACGGCAGAATGTCTGAAGGGCCAGATTCATCCAACGGCGTCCTGCTTCCCTCCCACATCGCACAACACCTGTTCAGGTGTGCCGTGAGACACAAGCTCATTAGTCCTGTCTTATTGATGGTGAATCTTCAGATTTCCAGTTAATCAGAATCCTTTTTGTCGCTGCAGTGAGATAAAGTATTTGTTCTAGTAGTTCACATTGATAGAGCTTGTGTCCCCCAGAGTCCATATCTTTGGGTCCTGTTCAATTTGATTTCCTATTATCCTTGAGGTTAATTCAATGGCGCGTTTCCAAAACTCTTCCATCATTGGGCGACTCCAGAGCATGTGTAGAAGGTCAGCGTTTGTCACTTCACATCTCTGACATCTGGAGGACATGTTGCTGTCCGTTTGATGTGACCTGTAAGCGGTGTAGGATGTCCTATGGAATATATTACATATGATGGGCCTGAGTTTGGTGGAGGCTAATACCGTCTGAGCCTGTTCCGATAGAGGACACCGGTCTGCCTCCTCGTAGACACATCCTAGGTCTGTTCCCATTTCCCTTTTGTAGATGTTTTATCACCAACAGGTGACTTTCCGTTGATGATACCACATACTGAAGATATCATTCCTTTTGTTGGTCTGCATCATTTGTTACATAGGTGGGTTTCAAGGGGAGTTTCTTTTGGGATATCTGGGAATATTTCTTTATATTTCTCTTGAACCCAGTCTCTAATGTGTAAGAATTAAGAAACTATCTTTGGGAAGGTTGAATTTATCATTTAGTTGTTGAAGGCTAGCAAATGTGTCATTGATGTATAAGTCAGCAGCTGTTTTATTTCCTCTATCCCTCCATCCCCATCCATCATATAGTTATGTTTAAATATATTCATCCGATTTGCCAATTTGTACACCCACATATTTGAAACCAGTGTTGCACCATCTCAAGGCTCAGTGAGAGCTCTAATATTGTTGTCTTGTATATTTAGTGGTAGAATCTCACTTTTAGTGTTATTTCATTTATACCCCGAAACTGCACTATATTCTTTGAGGCAATTCACTAGAGGGGGACTGATGTGTGTGGCTCGGTTATATATAATAGGAGATCATCTGCATAAAGAGAACGTTTATGTTCACTTGTACCACATTTAATTCCAGCTATGGAGGCGTTGGAGCGGATGGCGATGGCTAATGGCTAATGGCTAATGGATAATGGCTAATGGATAATGGCTAATGGCTAATGGATAATGGCTAATGGCTAATGGCTAATGGCTAATGGCTAATGGCTAATGGATAATGGCTAATGGCTAATGGCTTATGGCTAATGGCTAATGGCTAATGGCTAATGGTTCAAGAGCAAAGAGCAGGGGGAGCTTGGACAGCCTTGCCTCCTGCCTCTGGATAGTGAGAACGTGTTAGACAAGACGTCCTGTGTTAAAATATTAGCTTATGGGGCGTTGAAAAGTGTTCTAACATACCGAGTGCATTTCTCTCCAAAACCCATAGCCCCCAGAGTCCCAATAAGAAAGCTTGGTTCAATCCTATCAAATGCTTTGTTTGCATCCATAGATATTATTAGCATAGGATGTGTTGAGCGGTGTTCATAACGTGGAGCAGTCGCTGCACATTATCAGCCCCGTACCTGTTTTTGACGAAGCCTGTTTGGTCAGCCTGTATTATCTTTGGTATAACATCTTCCAGTCTGAGGGCGATTAGTTTGGATAGCATCTTATAATCTGCACATAAGAGGCTGAGGGATCTGTATGAGTCACATTTCTGTTTGTCCTTACCCGGTTTCGGAAGCAATGGGATTGTTGCAATTGCCTTGAGTCTGGTATTTTTTTGTTTTCTAGAGCTTCTTTAATCATGGTCACGAGGGGCATCAGCAATTCTTTTGAAAAGGTCTTATAATACTCGATAGGGAAGCCATCTGGCCCAGGTGTCTTGTTCTTTTGTAAAGAATGAATGGCTTGGAGTACCTCCGTCTCTGATACATCTGCATCAAGCAGATCTCTATCCTCATCTTGTAATTTTGGAAGGGTTATTCCGTCCATTAATCTTTTTGCTCCAATATTATCAGCATATTGCCCAGTTTTATATAAATCTTCATACAATTGTTTGAATTCTGCATTTATGGATGATGAGTTGTCAAGGAGTCTGCCGTCCTCTGTTAATATTGAGTGTATAAACTTTCCTTTTTAATTTGCCAAGCCGAGAGTTTACTTGTTTTATTCCCAAATTCATAATAATGATATCTAGTTCTGGCCATAGCTGCTTCCTCTTGTTGGTACATAGATTACTATACTGCATTCTTGTTTCTGTTAATGTATTAACCCTCTTGTTATGTTTGTTTCTTACATACAGCCGTGATGTTCCCGGGTCAATTTGACCCGGTTAATGTTGACTCATCCAAAAGTGTTCAGAAACCAAAAAATTCTAAACTTTAGTTTGTACATCATCACCAACAACATTACTAACAATTAAATCCATTTTTAGTGGAATTGAGTTATTTACCCCTCCATAGATCAATCAGGAGCACTCACTCGTTTTAATGAAAAATACATGTTCAAACAATTATTTAGGTACATTGAAAGAATCTAAATCTAAATTGCATTAGTCTACAATAACATGTATTTTCTCCAAAATTTTATTTGCATTTTGTATTTTTTTTTATTTTTATGGGGGGATGTAGATAAATAGAAATGAGACACCTGTGCTGTTCAGGGACATATTGACCCGCCCATTCAAAATCAAGCCAAATGAGTCATAAAGGATTTGTATTGAAAGTAAATGTTAGTTATGTTTATTTTTAGTGTTAAGATGCATACATTATATGATAAAAGATGACCAAAGGCCAGCACACAGTCACCCTCTTGGTGCAGTCGTATGTATCTGCACAGTGTAATGTTGTAGGACTTCTCAGCAACCATTTTGTATGTTTGGCCCTCCCCTGCTAAGGCGTGCGTGGAGTTTTCCCGCAGGGAAAAATAAAGGTTCCCGTCAAAATAGTATCTGTACTTCTCGCACAGGTGGGGTCGTTAGAAAGAGAGTGTGTGTGGGTCTGAGATTGGGATGAAACAGGGTGTGTGTCTCTCCCAGTCAGACAGCCAGTATATTAGAAGTACTATAGTACATATGTATGAGTTGAGACATGAAAGAAACCCTCACATTAGTGTCCCATGTCCAATAAAGGTGTATTTAGGGGGAAAGTTAGAAGATGATAAACATTGTTTGTTCTGTAAAGTGTGCTTCTCATGTCGGGTGACGGACACACAGCAGGATAGAGACGGTTCCCATAGCAACCACCTGCTTCTTTTGTTTGAAGTCTGAAATGTGTACAACTTTATATATGGGTTGTGAACGGGGTGTGTGTGCTGATATGTTTGTTTGTGTGTGTGTCGGTGTCTGTGAGCGTGCGTGTGTTGGTGTGTGTATGTGTGTGTGTTTGTTGGTGTCTGTGTGTGTGTGTGTGTGTTGGTGTGTGTATGTATGTGTGTTTGTTGATGTCTGTGTGTGTTTGTGTGTGTGTTGGTGTGAGTGTATATGTTGGTGTCTGTGAGCGTGCGTGTGTTGGTGTGTGTATGTGTGTGTGTGTGTTGGTGTCTGTGAGCGTGCGTGTGTTGGTGTGTGTATGTGTGTGTGTTTGTTGGTGTCTGTGTGTGTTTGTGTGTGTGTTGGTGTTTGTGTATATGTTGGTGTCTGTGAGCGTGCGTGTGTTGGTGTGTGTGTGTGTGTGTGTTGGTGTCTGTGAGCGTGCGTGTGTTGGTGTGTGTATGTGTGTGTGTTTGTTGGTGTCTGTGTGTGTTTGTGTGTGTGTTGGTGTGTGTATGTGTGTGTGTGTTGGTGTCTGTGTGTGTGTGTGTTTGTTAGTGTCTGTGTGTGTTTGTGTGTGTGTTGGTGTGTGTATGTGTGTGTGTTTGTTGGTGTCTGTGTGTGTTTGTGTGTGTGTTGGTGTTTGTGCGTGTGTTGGTGTGTGTATGTGTGTGTGTTTGTTGGTGTCTGTGTGTGTATGTGTGTGTGTTTGTTGGTGTCTGTGTGTGTTTGTGTGTGTGTTGGTGTTTGTGTAGTCTGTGTGTGTTTGTGTGTGTGTTGGTGTGAGTGTGTGAGTTGAAACTTGGTGGGAGGGAGTAAGAAAGACTGTCCTACATTTACAAAGAAGGAAATAGTCTAAACGTGACTCTTTTGATGACTTTTAACCTTCACTTTCACAGCCGGGTCAAATTGACCCGGGAACATCATCTCTGTTATATAAACCTGTTGGGGGGGGTTGCAAATACGTGATATTTTTTTACGTTGATTACGCTAAATAAGGTAAGCAGAAGAAGTTTCATACAGAAAAAGTACTTTTTCCTATATTTTCAAACTTTGAAACGGGTCAATTTGACCCGCAACATAACAGGAGGGTTAAGATGTTCTTCCTTTTTGGTGGCAATGTAGTCCTGTTCCTGCTTTTTAATATCTCTTTCCAATTGAGTGAGTTTGTCTCTGATTTGTTTTGCCTTGTGGGCACTGTATGCAAAGAGTTGACCTCTCATATAGACTTTAAGAGACTCCCAAATGTTGGCATGCGAGGAGGAATTCAAATTGGCCTCAAGAAATATTTCAATATTGGTAGTCATATATGAGATAAATTCAGGGTCTTTCAACATGTCATTTTTAAATGTCCACCGGCGGGCTGTGGGCTGTTGAGTATCACTCATCCACGAGAGTTTGATGGGGTTATGATCGGAGGAAGTGGCTGCTGAATAGGAGCATTCTATCACTCTGGCCATCATATCTAGTGGCACTAAGAACAATTCTAGAGTGTGTCTTATGCACTGGTGAAAAGAAAGAGAAATCCTCTGGTCTGGAGAAAGATTTCGCCACTCGTCTACTATGCCTATGTCTGTCATACCTTGGTTTAGTGCTGGATCGTCTCCACAGCAGCATGTCTCTCTGTCTCTACGTCGCGTAGCGGAGACAATCAATAGTCACCTGTGAGGAGGACTGGACTATGTGACGTTGGTCATCATGACACAGAGCAGGTCGGAGTACCGAGCGGCTCCAGAATGTTACATCGTGGAGTTTTCTCCCCACAGACCCCCGATGGCATGACGGAGGAGCACATCAACATATTAAAAGTCAAGCTGTTATTTTAAGGTAGGAATTGTTACACAGTGGGGCTTCAACAGCACACAATATAAACAAGAAACAACACATCTGCAATGAGCAGCCGGATGAACTACAGATATAAACGTCGTATTTGTTTACATCAACATCACAACACTGACAACATGATCCGTCTGTCGAACTCATGTATGTTCAGCTCTCATCATAAGGCCATCAGGTCGTGTGACTCCAGTCGGTGTGACGCTGTGACTGAACTGTCTGTGAGCTTGTAGTTAGTTCATAACCACAGACAGTCTGTCAGTAGTCCAGCTCCTGGTCTTTGATTTGGTGATTTTCTCAACTTCACTGACAAATTTGGTATTCATGAAAGTTTTCTCTGGGACTGGTTCTGCAGTCAGCCCGTTGGTGAATACGTTCACATCAGCTCTACAGACATCCTCAGATTTAAATAATTATCATAATAATAAATATTAGACTCACCATGTGTGACTCCTGCATCTGTCCCTTTTCAAATAATAGAATAAATGCAATTGCAATCACTGACCGTGTTTACATGCATTCGAATAACTGGCTTAGTCGGACGTAAATCGAATGATCCGTTTCATGTAAGACCTTTGTTCGACTGTGTGCGGTCCAACTACGGTCCAACTACGGTCCGATTGACACCCCTGGATTACTCGATCCGATGCGGTTGATAATCCGACCGTCGCGGCATGTAGCGGTGAATTGGACTAGGAACCGAACTTTGCGTCTTTGCCCATGCGCACGCAAGCGCCACGAGCATCTCAACGAGTTGCAGGGCTCTCAAGTGTCACACAGTTGGGTCTTAACTCCCGCACTCCCGCCACACATCGTATTTCTTCACGCTGAAAACAACTCTCGGCTATTTAATGTTTTAATGCGCCGCTCTCCCCGTGGGGAAAACAAACGCTTCTTGGAGTTGTGCTGTCACGTGGCGCTTATCAGCCAATCAAAAAAAGGAAATGTGCTACACAACAGGAGTTGTAGTGAAAACAGCGCCACCTGTCGTATCGGAGGTGTCATGTTTTCAGCCAATGATTCTAATTACTCACTGCCATGTACACTGGGATAATAGCAGATTCCCCAAAAAATAGCAGTCTAACTAAAGCAATATTCGAATTATACCATCATGTAAACACACTGACTTTCAAGTAAACCAGATTGATCCACCAGACAAGAAAAAAAGCTAAATGTTGAGCTTTTGTTTTGAAGGGCAACAGCAGAAAAGCTGAACTCACAAGGTAAGGCCTGGCAAGTCGCCAAGAATCTCGTCTGTCGCGCATGTGCAGACGTAAGCTGTTAACGTAACGTAAACATGTAGACTAAGGTACAGGCATGACAACGTGTCTCTATTGATGACTTAGTTGTATGTCCTTGTACTTTGAACTTGTGTAATATGTAAAGTTATCACTAAAGGTCTTTCTGCATTTCCCCTGCGCCCCACCTGTAGTCCTACCTTCCCCTCTCTCCGGGGCCTGAGGACACAACACGGCTGTCAGAGGACACGATTACAGACGTTCATTAAAATCAGGCGGAGATCTTTTCTGGCGTCGATCTTCCAGTCAGAAAGAAAATGTTTCAGAAGACAAATGTTCAAAAACAAGGAACAATGTGTTTCTGAATTAATTGTCATTTTATTTTGGAGATCGACAGGGAACGTCTCCGAGATCGACCGGTCCATCTCGGAGACGGGTTAGCGACCGCTGCCAGAGACCAACAAACACAACGCTGCTACAAGAAGCAGTCGACTCAGCAAATGCTGTGGACTGAAAGACAAAGTCGTCCTCCTCGTGGTTGATGATGAACAGATTGTTTCTGTCTTCTGCTCTTCTTCTTTCACTGACCTGGTTTTAACTAAATGTCTGTTTACAGAAGAAGATGAAACCAAAGTGAAAGCCACTCGTGTTCCTGATGTCAATAATGATTCATTGTGTGTTGATATGATAAACTCTGTGTGTTGTTTTGTGTGTTTACAGACTGTCATGGTGTGTGGGATCTCAGAGGAAGGCTGTTCTTCTCTGGGATCAGCTCTGAAGTCAAACCCCTCCAGTCTCAGAGAACTGGACCTGAGAGACAACCAGCTGCAGGATTCAGGAGTGAAGCTGCTGACTGGTTTTCTGGAGAGTCCAGGTTGTGGACTGGAGACTCTGAGGTGGGTTCACTGAATTATAAATAAAGATAAGAGCCCAATATGATCATAATGTAACATGAATGAAGTGATGATCACTGATGTGAACAGAGAGAAATGAGCTGAAACTAATGGTTTCATCACCAGATGGAGTCCCTGCTCACACATTTCTCCTTTCAGAGAATAATAATATAACATCTTGGCTCTTTTGATGGACATCGCTTGACGCCTGAAGAAACTGAATTTAAAGCTGCAGGACAATTCAGTTCAATATGTTTTATTAAATTAAGTTCTTTATTTGAAGTCACATTTTTATAAAGCTTTCATTTTTAAATACAAACTTTATTTTACTTTAAATAAGAGAAGATAATGTATATAATATTCAAGTATATATTATTCATAATTAATAGAGTATTTAAAATCTTTAATAATAAATGTGTTGTTCAGGGGCCAAAGTGTACTATACTTGAGTGAGTCAATGTTCCTCATGAAAATAGTTATTTAATCACATAAAGAACCAAACATTTATCAATTTAAATCAATTAAGTGTGACCTGGTTTTAACTAAATGTCTGTTTACAGAAGAAGATGAAACCAAAGTGAAAGCCTCTCGTGTTCCTGATGTCAATAATGATTCATTGTGTGTTGATATGATAAACTCTGTGTGTTGTTTTGTGTGTTTACAGACTGTCATGCTGTGGGATCTCAGAGGAAGGCTGTTCTTCTCTGGGATCAGCTCTGAAGTCAAACCCCTCCAGTCTCAGAGAACTGGACCTGAGTGGAAACCAGCTGCAGGATTCAGGAGTGAAGCTGCTGACTGGTTTTCTGGAGAGTCCAGGTTGTGGACTGGAGACTCTGAGGTGGGTTCACTGAATTATAAATAAAGATATTATCTGATCATGCATCCCTGTCCTGCACTGTGCATATCAGCGATACAATAAGAAAAACATTGTGGAGGTTAAATACAAGTATCTTAAACCACCCGACATGTAAGACCCAAATGAGAAAGGAAATGAAAATGTTTCTGGATGAAAATGACAATGGGGAGGTCGACTCAGCTATATTATGGGATGCCTTGAAGGCAGTCATCAGAGGGAGAATTACATCTTTCTGTGCCCATGAAAAGAAAGAGAAACAACTACGACTACTAAACCTTAATAAAGAATTAAAGGATCTTGAGACAAAGCATAAGAAAGAACAAAAAAAATATGTGCTGACAGAAATTAAGAAAGTTAGGAATGAAATAAATCTATTATACTCACAGGAAATTGAAAAAAAATGATATTCACAAAACAAATATCTTATGAGGCGGGCTCAAAATCAACAAAGCTGTTGACAAGAAGGCTGCAAAACAACAACAAAATACAAAATAAGAGACCGGTTTCTAAAAACTATAAACAAGATGAACTGCAAAATACCTTTAACAAATACTACAAATCTCTATACACACAACCACAACTAGAGGGCGAACAACAAATTAGAGAACTCCTCAAGTCTCGATCTCCTGAACTATCAGAAGAACTAAATCAGATATCAACAGCAGCGGTAACCGAGACAGAACTCAACAGCGCCACCTCCAGACTTAAAACCAATAAATCACCTGGTCCGGATGGCTTCCCTTCGGAGTGGTACAAGACATTACATTTAGATTTGAGCTAATATCAAACCTCCTTAGGGCCTGCTATATAACTGTAAAAGATGCCAAGATGCCCCCATCTTGGAGAGAGGCAGTGATCTGTTATCCACAAAGAAGGAAAAGATAAACTACAATGTGGATCTTAGAGACCAATCTCAGTGTTGAATGTCGACTACAAACTATATGCAGCCATCCTGGCCAAAAGACTGGAACAGACCCTCCCCCAAATGATACATGATGACCAGACGGGCTTCATCTCACAAAGACAACCCCCCGATAGCATCAGGCGGTCGGCTGCCCATCATAAACCACGTCCAACAGAAGCGTCTTGAAGCCGACCTCGTCAGTCTGGATCCGAGAAGGCCTTTTGCTTCAGTGAGCGGGCCTTTACACAAAAAGTCCTCGAACGACTCGGCATGCACGACTCTTTTATTAAAGGCTTCCGTACACTATGTACTAAACCCTCGGCCTGGATTAAAATAAATGGACATCTCTCAGACACCATTATATTAGAGCGGAACAAGAAGGCGGATGCCCAAATCCCTCCACTGCTTGTCTTTCTTACAGCCTCTGGCACAATGGATAAGACAGACAGAAAGCATTAGAGGCATTTGTATAAATGGATCAGAGCACAAAGTCCTGATTTACTTAACTACCTCCTCTAACTCCCTTCTTGAATTAATGAACCTGTTAAAAACATTTGGTAGATATGCAGGATATAAATTAAACCTACAAAAAACACAAATCTTGACCTTTGATTGTACACCCCCTAAACACATTAAAGATAAATTCCACCTAACTGGGACCAGAAGTCCTTGAAATACCTAGGAATACACCTACCAAGAGATATCTCTACACTGGCAGAGATCAACTTCACTCCTCTCAACAAATGAAAGAAGGTACATATCGATGGAACTCTGTTTCTTTCCTCGGATTAACCCAAAGAATGGACTCTGTAAGAATGAACATTCTCCCACGATATCTGTTCCTATTTCAAACACTCCCTGTAGAAATTCCCCCCAAACAATTCTCTGAATTAGATCAAATTGTTTCAAGATTCATCTGGCACGGGAAAAAAAACAAGGATTACATTTAAAACTCCCAAAAGAAGAAGGAGGAATGGCTCTACCCAACTTTAAAAATGTATTCTATTCTGTTAAAGATGAAACCCTTAATTAACATGTGTACCCCATCTTATTGTGCCAGGTGGAAAGATATTGAACTCTCTATTATGAATGACCCCCAATTCAAGCAGTATTGGCCCACAGAAACCTGGGAAACTTATAGACAATTTACAAAACCCATGGATCAAATTCTATTTAAAAATCTGGAACATGATGAAAAGAGAATACAAACTAAAGGTTCCTCTTCTCTCTGAAGTCATGAGTCCTCCGGCCGTAAGCTGCTTCTACACGTCTGCTACCAGCTGCAGGAAACCTGGTGGAGTGGAGTTCACATTAAAACAGGAACTCATCTGGTTGATAGAGCTTGTGTCCCCCAGAGTCCATATCTTTGGGTCCTGTTCAATTTGATTTCCTATTATCCTTGAGGTTAATTCAATGGCGCGTTTCCAAAACTCTTCCATCATTGGGCGACTCCAGAGCATGTGTAGAAGGTCAGCGTTTGTCACTTCACATCTCTGACATCTGGAGGACATGTTGCTGTCCGTTTGATGTGACCTGTAAGCGGTGTAGGATGTCCTATGGAATATATTACATATGATGGGCCTGAGTTTGGTGGAGGCTAATACCGTCTGAGCCTGTTCCGATAGAGGACACCGGTCTGCCTCCTCGTAGACACATCCTAGGTCTGTTCCCATTTCCCTTTTGTAGATGTTTTATCACCAACAGGTGACTTTCCGTTGATGATACCACATACTGAAGATATCATTCCTTTTGTTGGTCTGCATCATTTGTTACATAGGTGGGTTTCAAGGGGAGTTTCTTTTGGGATATCTGGGAATATTTCTTTATATTTCTCCTTAACCCAGTCTCTAATGTGTAAGAATTAAGAAACTATCTTTGGGAAGGTTGAATTTATCATTTAGTTGTTGAAGGCTAGCAAATGTGTCATTGATGTATAAGTCAGCAGATGTTTTATTTCCTCTATCCCTCCATCCCCATCCATCATATAGTTATGTTTAAATATATTCATCCGATTTGCCAATTTGTACACCCACATATTTGAAACCAGTGTTGCACCATCTCAAGGCTCAGTGAGAGCTCTAATATTGTTGTCTTGTATATTTAGTGGTAGAATCTCACTTTTAGTGTTATTTCATTTATACCCCGAAACTGCACTATATTCTTTGAGGCAATTCACTAGAGGGGGACTGATGTGTGTGGCTCGGTTATATATAATAGGAGATCATCTGCATAAAGAGAACGTTTATGTTCACTTGTACCACATTTAATTCCAGCTATGGAGGCGTTGGAGCGGATGGCGATGGCTAATGGCTAATGGCTAATGGCTAATGGCTAATGGATAATGGCTAATGGATAATGGCTAATGGCTAATGGCTTATGGCTAATGGCTAATGGCTAATGGCTAATGGCTAATGGATAATGGCTAATGGCTAATGGCTTATGGCTAATGGCTAATGGCTAATGGCTAATGGTTCAAGAGCAAAGAGCAGGGGGAGCTTGGACAGCCTTGCCTCCTGCCTCTGGATAGTGAGAACGTGTTAGACAAGACGTCCTGTGTTAAAATATTAGCTTATGGGGCGTTGAAAAGTGTTCTAACATACCGAGTGCATTTCTCTCCAAAACCCATAGCCCCCAGAGTCCCAATAAGAAAGCTTGGTTCAATCCTATCAAATGCTTTGTTTGCATCCATAGATATTATTAGCATAGGATGTGTTGAGCGGTGTTCATAACGTGGAGCAGTCGCTGCACATTATCAGCCCCGTACCTGTTTTTGACGAAGCCTGTTTGGTCAGCCTGTATTATCTTTGGTATAACATCTTCCAGTCTGAGGGCGATTAGTTTGGATAGCATCTTATAATCTGCACATAAGAGGCTGAGGGGTCTGTATGAGTCACATTTCTGTTTGTCCTTACCCGGTTTCGGAAGCAATGGGATTGTTGCAATTGCCTTGAGTCTGGTATTTTTTTGTTTTCTAGAGCTTCTTTAATCATGGTCACGAGGGGCATCAGCAATTCTTTTGAAAAGGTCTTATAATACTCGATAGGGAAGCCATCTGGCCCAGGTGTCTTGTTCTTTTGTAAAGAATGAATGGCTTGGAGTACCTCCGTCTCTGATACATCTGCATCAAGCAGATCTCTATCCTCATCTTGTAATTTTGGAAGGGTTATTCCGTCCATTAATCTTTTTGCTCCAATATTATCAGCATATTGCCCAGTTTTATATAAATCTTCATACAATTGTTTGAATTCTGCATTTATGGATGATGAGTTGTCAGGGAGTCTGCCGTCCTCTGTTAATATTGAGTGTATAAACTTTCCTTTTTAATTTGCCAAGCCGAGAGTTTACTTGTTTTATTCCCAAATTCATAATAATGATATCTAGTTCTGGCCATAGCTGCTTCCTCTTGTTGGTACATAGATTACTATACTGCATTCTTGTTTCTGTTAATGTATTAACCCTCTTGTTATGTTTGTTTCTTACATACAGCCGTGATGTTCCCGGGTCAATTTGACCCGGTTAATGTTGACTCATCCAAAAGTGTTCAGAAACCAAAAAATTCTAAACTTTAGTTTGTACATCATCACCAACAACATTACTAACAATTAAATCCATTTTTAGTGGAATTGAGTTATTTACCCCTCCATAGATCAATCAGGAGCACTCACTCGTTTTAATGAAAAATACATGTTCAAACAATTATTTAGGTACATTGAAAGAATCTAAATCTAAATTGCATTAGTCTACAATAACATGTATTTTCTCCAAAATTTTATTTGCATTTTGTATTTTTTTTTATTTTTATGGGGGGATGTAGATAAATAGAAATGAGACACCTGTGCTGTTCAGGGACATATTGACCCGCCCATTCAAAATCAAGCCAAATGAGTCATAAAGGATTTGTATTGAAAGTAAATGTTAGTTATGTTTATTTTTAGTGTTAAGATGCATACATTATATGATAAAAGATGACCAAAGGCCAGCACACAGTCACCCTCTTGGTGCAGTCGTATGTATCTGCACAGTGTAATGTTGTAGGACTTCTCAGCAACCATTTTGTATGTTTGGCCCTCCCCTGCTAAGGCGTGCGTGGAGTTTTCCCGCAGGGAAAAATAAAGGTTCCCGTCAAAATAGTATCTGTACTTCTCGCACAGGTGGGGTCGTTAGAAAGAGAGTGTGTGTGGGTCTGAGATTGGGATGAAACAGGGTGTGTGTCTCTCCCAGTCAGACAGCCAGTATATTAGAAGTACTATAGTACATATGTATGAGTTGAGACATGAAAGAAACCCTCACATTAGTGTCCCATGTCCAATAAAGGTGTATTTAGGGGGAAAGTTAGAAGATGATAAACATTGTTTGTTCTGTAAAGTGTGCTTCTCATGTCGGGTGACGGACACACAGCAGGATAGAGACGGTTCCCATAGCAACCACCTGCTTCTTTTGTTTGAAGTCTGAAATGTGTACAACTTTATATATGGGTTGTGAACGGGGTGTGTGTGCTGATATGTTTGTTTGTGTGTGTGTCGGTGTCTGTGAGCGTGCGTGTGTTGGTGTGTGTATGTGTGTGTGTTTGTTGGTGTCTGTGTGTGTTTGTGTGTGTGTTGGTGTGTGTATGTGTGTGTGTGTGTTGGTGTCTGTGAGCGTGCGTGTGTTGGTGTGTTTGTGTGTGTGTTTGTTAGTGTCTGTGTGTGTTTGTGTGTGTGTTGGTGTGTGTATGTGTGTGTGTTTGTTGGTGTCTGTGTGTGTTTGTGTGTGTGTTGGTGTCTGTGAGCGTGCGTGTGTTGGTGTGTGTATGTGTGTGTGTTTGTTGGTGTCTGTGTGTGTATGTGTGTGTGTTTGTTGGTGTCTGTGTGTGTTTGTGTGTGTGTGTTGGTGTTTGTGTATGTGTTGGTGTCTGTGAGCGTGCGTGTGTTGGTGTGTGTATGTATGTGTGTTTGTTGATGTCTGTGTGTGTTTGTGTGTGTGTTGGTGTGAGTGTGTGAGTTGAAACTTGGTGGGAGGGAGTAAGAAAGACTGTCCTACATTTACAAAGAAGGAAATAGTCTAAACGTGACTCTTTTGATGACTTTTAACCTTCACTTTCACAGCCGGGTCAAATTGACCCGGGAACATCATCTCTGTTATATAAACCTGTTGGGGGGGGTTGCAAATACGTGATATTTTTTTACGTTGATTACGCTAAATAAGGTAAGCAGAAGAAGTTTCATACAGAAAAAGTACTTTTTCCTATATTTTCAAACTTTGAAACGGGTCAATTTGACCCGCAACATATAACAGGAGGGTTAAGATGTTCTTCCTTTTTGGTGGCAATGTAGTCCTGTTCCTGCTTTTTAATATCTCTTTCCAATTGAGTGAGTTTGTCTCTGATTTGTTTTGCCTTGTGGGCACTGTATGCAAAGAGTTGACCTCTCATATAGACTTTAAGAGACTCCCAAATGTTGGCATGCGAGGAGGAATTCAAATTGGCCTCAAGAAATATTTCAATATTGGTAGTCATATATGAGATAAATTCAGGGTCTTTCAACATGTCATTTTTAAATGTCCACCGGCGGGCTGTGGGCTGTTGAGTATCACTCATCCACGAGAGTTTGATGGGGTTATGATCGGAGGAAGTGGCTGCTGAATAGGAGCATTCTATCACTCTGGCCATCATATCTAGTGGCACTAAGAACAATTCTAGAGTGTGTCTTATGCACTGGTGAAAAGAAAGAGAAATCCCTCTGGTCTGGAGAAAGATTTCGCCACTCGTCTACTATGCCTATGTCTGTCATACCTTGGTTTAGTGCTGGATCGTCTCCACAGCAGCATGTCTCTCTGTCTCTACGTCGCGTAGCGGAGACAATCAATAGTCACCTGTGAGGAGGACTGGACTATGTGACGTTGGTCATCATGACACAGAGCAGGTCGGAGTACCGAGCGGCTCCAGAATGTTACATCGTGGAGTTTTCTCCCCACAGACCCCCGATGGCATGACGGAGGAGCACATCAACATATTAAAAGTCAAGCTGTTATTTTAAGGTAGGAATTGTTACACAGTGGGGCTTCAACAGCACACAATATAAACAAGAAACAACACATCTGCAATGAGCAGCCGGATGAACTACAGATATAAACGTCGTATTTGTTTACATCACAACACTGACAACATGATCCGTCAGTGCAACTCATGTAAGTTCAGCTCTCATCACAAGGCCATCAGGTCATGTGACTCCAGTCGGTGTGACGCTGTGACTGAACTGTCTGTGAGCTTGTAGTTAGTTCATAACCACAGACAGTCTGTCAGTAGTCCAGCTCCTGGTCTTTGATTTGGTGATTTTCTCAACTTCACTGACAAATTTGGTATTCATGAAAGTTTTCTCTGGGACTGGTTCTGCAGTCAGCCCGTTGGTGAATACGTTCACATCAGCTCTACAGACATCCTCAGATTTAAATAATTATCATAATAATAAATATTAGACTCACCATGTGTGACTCCTGCATCTGTCCCTTTTCAAATAATAGAATAAATGCAATTGCAATCACTGACCGTGTTTACATGCATTCGAATAACTGGCTTAGTCGGACGTAAATCGAATGATCCGTTTCATGTAAGACCTTTGTTCGACTGTGTGCGGTCCAACTACGGTCCAACTACGGTCCGATTGACACCCCTGGATTACTCGATCCGATGCGGTTGATAATCCGACCGTCGCGGCATGTAGCGGTGAATTGGACTAGGAACCGAACTTTGCGTCTTTGCCCATGCGCACGCAAGCGCCACGAGCATCTCAACGAGTTGCAGGGCTCTCAAGTGTCACACAGTTGGGTCTTAACTCCCGCACTCCCGCCACACATCGTATTTCTTCACGCTGAAAACAACTCTCGGCTATTTAATGTTTTAATGCGCCGCTCTCCCCGTGGGGAAAACAAACGCTTCTTGGAGTTGTGCTGTCACGTGGCGCTTATCAGCCAATCAAAAAAAGGAAATGTGCTACACAACAGGAGTTGTAGTGAAAACAGCGCCACCTGTCGTATCGGAGGTGTCATGTTTTCAGCCAATGATTCTAATTACTCACTGCCATGTACACTGGGATAATAGCAGATTCCCCAAAAAATAGCAGTCTAACTAAAGCAATATTCGAATTATACCATCATGTAAACACACTGACTTTCAAGTAAACCAGATTGATCCACCAGACAAGAAAAAAAGCTAAATGTT